>JAVLUX010000025.1:17970000-18267500 GCA_032164185.1 Moxostoma hubbsi
TGCAAGTGAATGTACTCCTTTTTTTTTTTTGACGGTGCAAAATGCATATTTAGGGTGCATCAAAATAATCCTAAATTAAATTCTAATAAGTTCTTCTGAACCAAAACTATTGATTATTTTTAGAAACAAAACCATACTTATATACTTTTTAACTACAAATGTTCACTTCCGTACATTTCTGTGATGCACGCTCATGAGAGGGATGATGTAAGCTCATTGGTAGCGTCACGTGGAGGCAGGAAGCGTGTCATTGTTTACAAGAGAAACTTGCACCGACCAAGCAACCAAAACGATTTAAAAAAAATAATGACTTTTTTTCTTCTTCTAAATAATATTAAAAAAAAATAACCATCCTTTATTTCGGAGCAATGCCATTGCGTTATCTACTTGTGCTTGAATTCCTGAAAGTCATATAGCCTATATATATTTCTGTCTGGAATTCAAGCCAAACAAGTTGCAGTTAGTGAAACCAAGTGCGAGAGCGCTTACTGAGATTCACAGGATTTACACAGTGAGATCAAAAGTAGGGCTGGGACAACGCGTCAAAGTCATTGATGACGTCGACGCAAAAAATACATCGACGCAAAATATGCGTGTCGATTCGTCAGACCCAAAACAAAGATGGCGGCGCCGGAGAGTATTAGCAACACGAGTGGCTCCTCAGACTATCAGAAGTGCAAGGCGGCACGCACTCGTTCCTCTAAAGTATGGGAATTCTTTCATTTAAAAGTAAACAATTCCGTGATATGTCGTCTTTGCAAAATGGAGATGGCCTTCCATTCTAGCACCACGGCAATGCACCAGCACCTGAAGAGGCGCCACCCAGGAGCAGCTGCAGATGACAGAGCACCGTAAGTTTTTTTTCAACTCCCCACTTTGCACTCGATGTTGGAGTAGGCTATAATACGTTGTCGACACCTAAAGTTTTCGTTTATAGCTATTAATAATGCGCTTATAGCTATGAATGTCGTGAAAAATACATAGAGGACACTGACAACGCGCTGACAGACAGGACCAAGCAGGTAACATTTAATAAAGTCTCAACTTTCAAATTTGGTCAGTCAAAGAAAATTAAACCATAAATAGGCCTACTATTTTGTGGCTCTTTAATGTGTCGTGACAGATTGCCTCAGTTAAAGCTGCTCGTGAACCGATCATCTTTTCCTTGGTTAATTTATAGCATCAAATAGGCTAAACATGAATGTAGTGTAACACTCTTGATCAAAAGGGGCCGGATAGCTTGCCTAAATGGTTGTAGTCAGGTGTAAGCAAAGACACACAAGACGTAACTGATATTCCACCGTGGTGATTTATTATCAGCTGTCGTCGGTCCCACGTACAGATGGGCAGTTTGCAAAACACACAGCTAACAACAACTGCGTTACTGGTTAGAAATAAAAACAGAATAAGAGCAACAGAAACACAAAACGGGCTTACACACATACATGCGATGTTCACAGCTCGCTCTTCCCATATCAACTGCCCACTCTGAGCGAGGGAGTAAAAGAGTACGTTCCATCTTAAAGGCGCAGTACCTAATTCTAATTGTTACAGTAGCCTACATCAGAAGGACTGATGTTTTAACCGCGGAAAGACGTCAGTACAGTAGCCTACAATCCATTATTCAAATTATAATCCACCGACGTTAATCTTCTCTCTCCTGACTACTTTGTCGGACAAAAATGGCATATTATGATTGATTGATCAGATCGCCTGTCAATCAAACTCCCGGTGATGTTTATTTTTGTGTTTTTTTACATTTTATAATCGAATCGAATCAGACTGAAAAAATGAATCGTTAGATTAATCGATGCATTGAAAAAATAATCGCTAGATTAATCGTTTAAAAAATAATCGTTTATCCCAGCCCTAATCACAAGTGATATCACACAGAAGAGATGCTACACAAACTTATTTATGCAGGCAGTGATGAGTGAGTGAATTGAGTGCAGGTGCAGTGAATTAGAAATCAGGTGATGAGGAGCAGAGCGCTGAGGGAGGTGCAGAGCCCGAGGGAGGCGTGACAATGACAAAATTTTCACACATACCTGAGTGTACTCGGAAAAACAGCACGGGCACAGCCGATGAACTTTGATATCGAACCTTTGTTTCTTTCAATGGTCTGAAATCTTCATGTGTAAAATATTCAATGCACACCCTCCAATATTTGAGAGAATGTAGAGGTGTACTGATATCCAGGTTCAGTGCGATAAGCCAGAGCTTCAATTGGTGATGATCATATCTGTAACCCCGTCTGTGAAACCCTGTCTAAAATCGAATAATCTAATTATGAGATTAAGAGCGTCAAAGTAGTCAGAGCCATAAAAATGACAAAAATAGGTAATGTGTGTTTTTTGCTGTAAATAATATATTGTACCAAGGGATTTGAGATACAATACTAACATTTTCATTTATAACATGATAAATACAGAAATGAATGATTTTATTGACACTTCGTTTTATAATTTTGCACAAATAAAATACCGGACGTGGGTTTCCTAAACATTGATTCTGGGTCCGTCTCTGGGTTTATTTTGGCACAAAAACACCTGCTGATTTTTGTATCATTCAGTTCAGGAACTTCTTTTCTACAATTAGAAAGTGTAAATAGACCTTAATATCAAGCCGCACGAACGGCAATCAGTTCAACACCTGTTAAAGCAAAAAAATGCGACTTAAACCGGGTTCCGATGTATGTGGAGATTTTGTTCGTGTCATCTCCGATATTTTTTTTATACCATAGCTTATTTGTTTTGTAGCTCAACATTCTGGTGATAATAATAATCATCTTATTTTAAGGACATATTAGGCTTGCTATGTGTCAAAATAATAAATTTTCTGGATGCTGATGCGTCGTGATATTGAATTAACTATCTGATATGGCACCTATGAAGCGCGAGCAGGAACAGAAAATAGCTGATTGCTTAAACAGCTTGTATGATATTAATCTCGGTGGAATTGCCCCAAATTATGATATAACCTGGCTTTTTTGTATTTGAATACTAATTTTAGATTTTGAATACAAAAATTGACACTTTTGTGAATAGAATTCCTGAGATTATCAAATATTTTGCATCTAGACTATTTTATTGTGTGTAGTTCTGTGTATACAAAGTTTGAAACTGATCTGTTAAAGGGATAGTTCACCCAAAAATGAAACACCGTTTCTTTCTTCAGTTGAACACAAAAAAATATATTTTAAAGAATGCAGGTAACCAGACAGTTGATGGTAGCCATTGATTTCCATAGTTTTTGTGTTTCTTACTATGGCAGTCAATGGCTACCTTTTAACTGTTTGATTATCAACATTCTTTAACATTTAATTTTTTGTGTTCAACAGAAGCAAGAAACAACATGAGGGTGAGTAAATGATGACAAAACTTTCGTTTTTGGGTGAACTATCCCTTGAACGTGTTGTTTTTTTTTTCTTCCCCCAAATGTACTCAATGTTACACAGTAGCCTAGTAAGAGAATGAGATTTTCTACCGAAATTTTATATATTAATGACATTTTCTACTGATATTTCATTTTACTAAAGTTATACAAATCATTCCACTAAACTGACTTGGTAATTTTTGCTACAATCAAGCTCTTGTGGTACCCCCATTCATTTCAATGTTTTTATACTTTTTGGACATGTGCATCATAATAAATAGGCCTGTTTTACAAAACTTTAAGAATTTTCCCATAAATGTGTTATACATCACTGAAAATGGGGGAATCTCAGCTTTAATGTGGTATATGGCACGTAGTCAGGATAATTATGCTTCAAATGTGTTGCAGTTTTAAATACAAGTTTGTTTTTGCATTGGAATTTCTCAAAAACATTTTCTAGGCCTAAAATTCTGAAAATATTTGACATGGCCTTACTCAGTCAATATTAAAGATATCAAGGTTATATTTTCACAGAATGTTTCTTTACATTTTCATTTTCACAGAGAGGGTCACATATAGGCAATCGATGAAAAGTTAATATTTTTCATATTTTGTGCATCCAGGATACACACACCAAATGACCACTTTGAACAATACACTTATACAAATCTACAGCAAAGACAATTAAATTGTTGTACAGCTCTCCTTCTCTTGTAAACAATGCCGTGCTTCCTGACTCTTCCACATGACGCTACCAACGAGCTTACGTCATCCCTCTCATGAGTGCGTGTCACAAACATGTTTGGAAGTGAACATTTGTAGTTAAAAAGTATACAAGTATTGTTTTGTTTCTAAAAATAATCAATCGTTTGGGTTCAGAAGAACTCTACTTGTTGACTGAAGTCGTGTGGATTATTTTGATGCACCCTAAATATGCATTTTGGACTGTCAAAAATTAAGTACATTAAAAAAAATCTTAATCTTAAATTCTGTTTTGATGAAGATGTCAGAAATATCTTGGATGGCCTGAGGGTGAGTAAATTATCAGCACATTTTTATTTATTTATTTGATCCATCAAGAATCGTTTTGGAATTGGATTGTTAGGTGCCTAAAGATTACCACTCCTAGTGTGAAAATGGAACATTTCCAAATGTCTGTCATTTTAACTGAACAGATACCATCCACGCATTACAATCTTTCCTCTTAATATCGCCTCTTCTCAGTACCTAAAGAGTCCACAAAGCTGGAATATTCACCTCGAGACCTGATCCGCTACCCCTGCAACACTTTTAGCAAATCCCTGCAGGAAATAAAGATGAATCGTAGGACTGCATTTGGGACCACCACTCTAGTCCTAACCAACCTCAGTGCAAAACCTGACTTTTCTTTAAGTCCTGCCATTAACCAGACGAACACTCCAGAGACAGTGAGGGGTCTGAGCACGCACAGCAACTGGCAGCAGAAGAGTCCCAGTAATGGTGTGAGTGGGATGCAATTCAAAGGAAATGAGCCCTATAAGAGAAAATCTCCGGCAAACCACAGTCAGCCTAACAAGAGAATGAAAACCACGAATGGAGTGCTTTTTGGGGAAAGCATGCAGAACTCCCTAAGGTGAGTGAGTTTATTGGAGTTTAAGTTGCAATAATTAATATTTTTACGTAAATGCATATTGTGGATCTTAGACAATAACCAAATAATATCAGCTATTTTGGTTTATCGTTAATGATCATAATGTCAGTGTTTAGGCATTAACAAGTTGAAGATGTGTAGTGAGGTTTGATTAGATGGCTAAATATCAAATAAATGTGGTTGTTGTTTTTTTATTTATTTATTTATTATTATATTTTTTTAAACATGCCTTATTTTGCAACTCTTGCAGGGACTCAAAGAGTAATGATGCATCCCTACCAGCAACCCCGTGCTGCAAAAGTCATTGCCGACCATGCACCCTTAGGGTGGTCACTAAGGAGGGAGAAAACAAAGGCAGACAGTTCTATGCCTGCTCCTTGCCAAGAGAGACTCAGTGCAAATTCTTTAAGGTAAAAAATAAAAAATACTTGCTTTGATTACCAGTCAGTCTGTGTCAGTCAGCTGTATATAACATGTTTTTTCAATTTTATTCAGAAACAAGTAAGTAAAAGAATGAAACTAAAATTGCCATATTGTGGGCATTTCAACCTTGTTTCTTGCAACAGTGGGCAGACCTGAATTTTCCCATGTGTCATCATGGCAAACGGACTCTTATGAAGACTGTTCTAAAACTGGGACCGAATAACGGGCGCAACTTCTACACATGTCCAGTGAAAATGGGAAAGCAATGTAACTTTTTCCAGTGGGTTGAGAATGGCCCTGGCATTTCAATTCTGCCTGGTTGCTGAATCTACAACATGGGTTTGACATTACAAGTTGTAAATATATTAAAGTACTTCTTGCTTTTTGTTTTTAAATGATGGAAGTCATTTTAATGAAATAAATGTTTATATCTATATATAACAATATCCATCTTATTCTCTTGGTTCAACATTTAATGTACAGTGGTTGTGCAAACATCTCAGCTAAATTTATAACAACATACTTAAAAAAAAAAAAAAAAAAGTACATAGTGAACCTTGATCACAAGGCACATACCAATCAGTAAGTATAATTTAGCAGAACATGAGGATGTAATTAAAAGCAATCCAATTTCTGCTACTGAGATTGTGTTGTCTGTTGGTTAGAAACCATGAAGGTGATCTGAGTGAACCCAGGGCCCTTGTTAAAAGCAGCACCTGTAGATAAAACAAGGTTTTGAAACTCAAATTAAATGATTGCCCTATTTATATTCAGATCAAGCATATGAAATTTTGAAAGAAACAAACAGACATTAGCATTCACTCACCATATCCACCTGTAGTATTAGCACAAATAACTGCTCCAAAAACATTGGGGTAATACTTCTTGATTCTGGAGATGGCTGTTTTGTAGGTGACTGAGGGTACAGTTCCAGATCTCATTAAATCAACAGCTAAAAGTTTAAAAATAAAAAATAAATAGACATGCAGGAGGAGCATTATTAATGTAAATCATGTAATCCATAGAGACTTCATTTGATTGATAACTACAGTGCTTTATCAAAGCAGTTCGTATCAGTTTTTGTTGATGCTAATAAAATAATCTTCACACCAGAAGGGTGATTACCTACCTGCATCATGATATCTCCATCACCTGTTGCAGCAGTGACAGGTGATGAACTCATAAGTTCAAATACCCCATTATAAAAACCCATATGAAAATCCTGAGGAAACCCATGGCAAATAACATCTCGGGTTACATGTGTAACACTTGTTCCCTGAAAAAAGCGGAACGAGATGCTGCGCTTTGCTAAGCGCTATGGGGAATGACCCAGTCGTGAACGAGCTGTGAATATGTGTGTAACACGTCAATGAACATTGACCGGAATTTATAGCCTCGGCTGATGTAGTCATTAGACGCACCTGTGGCCAGGCTATAAATGGATGCGTCACCAGGTGTCGTCAGATACTTCTTTTTGAAGAGCAGTCCTGGGACGTCCCAGTGCGGCAAAGAAGCGCAGCATCTCGTTCCGCTTTTTTCAGGGAACAAGGGTTACACATGTAACTCGAGACGTTCCCTTTACAAAAAGCTTCACTATGATGCTGTGCTTTGCTAAGCGCTATGGGGAACGCAATACCAACGCCGCCGCACTGGGGCTGTCTGGACCCCTACGGTTGTGCAGTTTGCTCACAAGAACGCGAGAGGCCTCAGACATGAGCTTGAGATGTCGACTCAAGGACGTAAGAGTCCGGAGAGGCAAAACATCTAACCCATAAAATTTGATGAATGTGTGCGGAGAGGACCAGCCCGCCGCGTCACAAACTTGATCAGACATGAACTCGGAGTGGCAAGAACATCCAAATTATAAGTCTAATGAATGTGCGCGGAGAGGACCAACCTGCCGCATCACAGACTTGCTTATACATAAGCTTCAGATGTCGACTCAGGGGCGTAAGAGCCCAGGGTAGCAGGAACATCTAGTAACATGACCATAAAACCAGATGAATGTGTGCGGAGAGGACCAGCCTGCCGCATCACAAACTTGCTTTGATATGAGCGTAGATGTCGACTCGGGCGTAAGAGCCCGGAGTAGCATGAACATCCAATCCATAGATCCTGAAGAATGTGTGCGGAGAGGACCAGCCTGCCGCATCACAAACTTGTTCAGGCATGAAAGATTTAAGCTATAAGATCTGAGAATGTGTGCGGAGAGGACCAGCCTGCCGCATCACAAACTTGCTTAGACATGAACGTAGATGTCGACCCAAGGGCATAAGAGCCCGGGGTAGCATGAACATCTAGTAACGTGACCATAAAACCAGATGAATGTGTGCGGAGAGGACCAGCCTGCAGCATCACAAACTTGCTGCAGAGGGAGACCTCTAGCCAAGGCTTTAGAGGAGGAGAGCCCTCTGGTAGAGTGTGCCCTAAAACCTACTGGCGAAGCTTGAACACGCGCCTCGTAGGCCGGGGCAATAATGTCCCTCACCCAAAGAGACATAGTCTGCCAGGAAGTGACTGCCCCCCCGGTCATGGCTTCCAAGTGAAGAATTGCTGCCCTGACTTTACGCCACTAGCAAAAGCGGTGGACATAAGTCTAAAGGGTACAGATTGGACAAAGTCTGAGAAGTCTTAGCTGCTCTGGCGTTACAAACGGCAGGGAGCAGAAGGCTTAGAAAATAACCAGCCAAGGGTCGCTAAAGGCACCTTGGTCAGGTAGTTAGGGTGAGGGTTCAAAGAATGCTTTTGGTCATTCTGGGGCAAACTCTAAACAGGCCGGCAAAAGAGACAGAGCCTGTAGGTACCCAATTCTCCTTAGAGATGTAATTGCCATAAGAAAAACCATCTTGAGAGTCAGAAGTCTACCAAACGCTGACTCTAGAGGTCTAAAAAGGGGGTCTCACCCTATGAAGAGGTCCTAGCAAGGGTGCCTCTTAGGGGGCACCCCGCCCACCAAGGCGTGGCAAACCGCAGTGGAGGCCACATAGAACCTGGCAGTGGCGAGGCAAGTGCCCGCTGACAGTTCTTTCTACAGAAAATCCAGAACTGAAGCAAACTAGCAGTTAGCTGGTTCTGTAATATGAACTTAGGGGGGGAAACTGGGTGACTCGGGGAGAAGTAGAGGAGACGTTGCGCTATCAACAGAGGCAAAGAGGTCCTCTTCTGCCCTGTAAAATCTACCCAGATCAGTTCCAAGTGGAGGGAGCCCTAGCACTTGAAATGGTCTCGATAACCTCAAGAGAAAGCCCTGTGAACCTCAGTTGGTACCCTTAGGGGCCAAGCATGAAAGGTTTCACAATTCGGGCCAGTGATGAGAAGGTCCTTCCTGTTCGGAATCGCCAAGGCGAGCCGTCGAGGAGAGGTATTCGAGAAACATATCCGGTTCGGCCAGCACAGCGCCATTAGAAGGAGGCAAGACCCTTGCTGGCGAACCTTGCCAAGACTCCCGGGAGCAGAAAAACCGGGGGACAAAAACGCATGATGCATTCAGGGCCATGGATGTGCCTTTAAGTCCAGACCCAAGGGGTAGTAGAGGAGACATTGCGCTATCATAGAGGCGAAGAGGTCCTCTTCTGCCCTAGATTTGTTCACTACCTCAGAGTAAATCTGCTCCCACACACACGGGCATCCAGGGACGAAACTGTCCTGAGTGACAGGAGCTGCCCTGGGCCCCAAGGAGGATCCAACGTGCCAGAAATTCAGCTGACGTGAACGTGGATCCCCCCGATGGTTTACGTAAGAGGCTACCAGTGTATTGCCCACCCGCACCAAGACATGGCAGCCTCAGGAGGAAGTATTTCAGGGCCAGAAATATGGCCATCAGCTCGAGACAGTTACTGTGACAACCGAACTGTCGACCCTCCTATCCCTTTAAGCCGGACGACCACTTAAGGCCGCTACCCAGCCCATCAGGTAGGCGTCTGTCGTTAGCAGCCTGCGATGACAAGACGCACCTAGAGTGGGACCCAAGGTAAGAACCGGGGTCTTTACCACATAGAAAGGGAACGAAGCACGTGGCGCGTAACCCTTATTTGCCTTAGGGGACCGGCCCTCAGATAAAACCCCCTGGCTTCCAGCCACAGCTGAAGCGGTCTCATGTGCAGAAGGTCCGAAGGGATCACCGCGGACACCAACGCCATGAGACCTAGTATTCAATGATACTGACAAGCAGTGCAACCTTGACCTAGCCTGACCTTGCTCAGGGTGTTCTGAATGGAAACGATTCATGCGGGAGACGATTGTGCCTGCATCGAGACCGAATTCCATATAACCCCCAGATGCGTTAAGACGATATCCCTATGCTGAACTGCCAGTTCTTGGAACTGCGCTAGGATCAGCCAGTCGTCTATAAAATTCAGAATGCGGATGCCCTGGAGTCGCAGAGGAGCCAGTGCTGCATCTATGCATTTCCTGAATGTGCGGGTTAATAGGGCTAGGCCAAATGGAAGAACCCGATACTGGAAGGCTTCGCCCCCGAAAGCGAACCATATAGTGCTGTGGCTCTATATGAAGATATGCGTCCATGAGATCGATGGTGACCAGCCAAACGTGATGTTGGGCTTGTGACACGATTGTCTTGATAGTCAGATCTAGGACTTGAACACCGAGAAGTTCAAGCCTCAAAGATCTAGAATCGGACGCAACCCCCCACCCTTCTTGGGAACCAGGAAGTATCTGCGCTAATAGCCTGACTCTTTCTCTGGAAGGGGAACATGTTCTATGGCCCCTTTTAACCAAGAGATTTTGCAGTTCTTTCCACAGTAGACATACCTGTCCCGGTTTCACGGTAGTGGGAACCACGCCGTTGAAACGGGGAGGACGGCGAGCAAACAGAATTTCTACTGATTCCTCTTTCTACTGATTCTAGAACCCACATAGAAATACCAGGCAGAAGTTTCCATGCTGCCAGGTTCTCAGAGATGGGTATTATTTCTGACACTTCCTGTTGAGGGGATGTCGAGTGTTCCGCGTCCTGGATCAAGGCAGGAAGCAACGGTACACCCAACTCTTTGTTGGAAGCCTCTATCACCTGAAACACCAAAGGCGGCGGGAGTGAAGAGGTTTCGTGAGGGTATCGGGAGGGCCGAAGTGGATGATACACGCGCCCCGTCCCGAGGGGAACTACCCCCACAAGGCTGGGTACAAGACCGTCAGGGTTTCTTTTTCTTAGAAATCACGCCCCTGAGGTCTTGCATTGGGGGCTGCTGAGGGTGACGAACTGGACCCCAGTCTTTACGAGGGGGAGCACGATTCGCCACGTTTTGTTTTAGAGCCTCCCGTCTAGAAGGACCGGGGCAGGGCTGGGTGGCCGACGGCCCCTCCCCTGGGTGAGGTGCCCACACTCAGGTCCTTCAATAGATTTAGCCTAGTGCGCTTGTAACACTGCCATAGTGTGCAGGGCAACACCAGCCTGACCTGCTGCCTGATAAGCTTTCCCCACAAGCGTGGAGGTGGTCCTGCACAGCTTTGTGGGGAGAGTAGGTCTCTTTAGCGATGATGCCGAGCCAGGCGAGAGAAAACCCGCAGGTGTCTCTTCTACCGGCGGCATCACCGAATACCCCCGAGCTTCAGCACCCACAATAGTTGAATACACCAACGTTGAGGGCACGAAGACACGGGAAGTATAAATTCTCTCCATAAGGAAAATACTTGTTATGAGGTCATAGAAGAAAGGAAGGGACTGATATAGAGTTCCATTCACTCTTTTATTTATTTATTAATTATTTTGGCCACCAGACAGAAATTTGTCTTATAGTTTGGGGGAGGGTCTCTTGTTCGCGTGGCCAGTCTAGCTTTAGTCTGGCTACAGCCTGCATAATCACCTCGAGTAATTTCTCAGCCGCTTTATTATTGTGTGTGAAATGTACAGAGGTTCAGCGCTCCGCCCCCCTCGTGAACTGAAGAGGCGCCGAAGCATGCTTCGAGATCACGGGAAGGACCAGCTGGGTCTGGGGAGAGAGCCCCGAATGAAATGTGGTGACTCCCGGAAGTAAGGGAGGCGAGCGCGAAACATTTTGCCCGAAAGCAGATTGCAATGCTCGCATTTGTCTCTTAATTCCGCAGCCGCTTTATTATTATGCGCGGGATTTACAGAGATTCAGTGTCCTCGTGAACCGAAGAGGCGCCGAGGCATGCTTCAGGCTTACGAGGATCAGCTGGGTCTGGGGAGAGAGCAAGCGAAAGGGATGAACCCGTCTCTCGCTCCTCAGCCAAATCCATATGAGAGCCCCACAAATTAAGTGAGAGTGCTGACTCCCGGAAGCAAGCGAGGCGAGCGCAAAGCACTTTGCCTGAAAGCAAATCACAGTGCTCGCACCCCTACTGCTGCAATGCGAGAGCAGCGTGCTCTTCCCCCAAACAAAGTAATTCTCTCTTTCTTTTAAAAATATATATATATTCTAGACAGAAGAGAAAGGAGAAAAGGTTCACTTCACACTGCCTCACAAATTCTAAATCCTAGCAGAGGAAAGAAAGTTTTGACAGGGTTTGTGTAACACACACACACACACAGAATCGCTCTGAAAAAAGAGGATCTGACGACACCTGCTGACGCATCCATTTATAGCCTGGCCACAGGTGCGTCTAATGACTACATCAGCCGAGGCTATAAATTCCGGTCAGTGTTCATTGACGTGTTACACACATATTCACAGCTCGTTCACGACTGGGTCGTTCCCCGTAGCGCTTAGCAAAGCGCAGCATCATAGTGAAGCTTTTTGTAAAGGGAACACTTCTGGTTTGACCTACAAATTAATGTCAAGGCTGAAAAGATTTATTGTAATTTTCATAACTTTAAAGGACTATTTTGGCAGAACACACCATGAAGTCTTTTGAGTGTTTGTAGAGTAGTTCACAGTGGTTTAATCTCATTCACAATCTGGTCAAGTGCTCCTCTGGTGTCGTTCTCAATGGAAGATATAGGCAAACAGAGTTATCAAGCATCTACATCTAAGATGTAGTTTGTGCAGAACACTCACATATTACACATCGCTCTGAGAGCGCTGAAAACTAGCACATTACGAGGCCCCATGCGAGGATTATGTGTGTCAACAGAGAAGTGAAGTGTCTTGTGTGCGTGCGGACTGTTTATTTATTAAACAGCCTTTTGTGATTCACAAAACTATTGTACGTCTTTAAGAGACTTTGTATAAAATGCACAAGTCATATGAACTACTTTAATAGTGCTTTTGTGTGTGTGTGGGGGGGGGGGGTGATCTGATTTGGATCGGTGTTGTTGAACAGATATTCGATTAATAAAACAAATGGCAGTACGGTAGCAGTGTGTCCATACTCAAATCCTATTTATGTCAGTATTAAACAACATTGAATGATATAATTTAATTGAATTAGGTTCTTCTGACACAACACCATTCTGACATGACTTTTTCGGCAAGAGACTTATAACTAAAGAGTTTTCAAACTCATCCAGGTGTCTTGTTTTGCTTCATTAGTTGATGTTGCAGCAGCCACCTGTACTTTTTCGTCAATTACAACCATTTCTAATAAAAAAATAATAGTAGCAATGGATCATGTAAGATCATATGCCTTAATGAATCAAATCAAATAGTGGTTTTCATGTATATATCATATATATATATATATATATATATATATATATATATATATATATATATATATATATATATATAAAATTTACAATACACAAGCACTCATAATAGTTATGTTACCAAATGTATCATGAGCAATGAGGTCAATTTTTCCTTTTTGATGCTTTCGCCTCCATAGTTTGGGTTTGCGCTTGTATGGCCCACAAGATTGGCAAGGGTCCGGAAAAACATATAATTAATCAAATTAGAAATGATGGACAGGAAAGTTGTTATTTTTATTACTGAATTTTAAATTAGCATTACATGGCAAGGCTATTTCATGAAATGTTTCATGTTGTTCCCTGATTTGCTTTATTCACCTTAAGGTTTGCAAAGCTGTTAAAAGCTTCTGATTGGGTATGAAAACACAAAAAAAATCTGAGTATTGTTTCCTGTATTTCCATAGGGCTTTGATTGCCCCACTAGCTGAATGCTGGAATCAACCGTTGTATTTTTCATAAAGCCCACAATGCATTATTCATTATTGCTTTGTTTCACTGTGTATTTTTTCATGACAGTGATTACATATCCAGAACATCTCAGCTATATGAACTGAAATAAACATAACTCGGTTAGAATCCTGGACATAGATTTCATAAGCACAAGAAATGTTGGTCCAAACCATTACACTGACTAAAGTAACTTTTTTTCCCCCTATAAAAACATCTTTCAAAGCTGTTTCGTACATTTGAAGTACATCAAAACCATTTATCTGCCACAGTTCCACTAAACCCATTTTTGAAGTTGCAAAAGGTGTTTAAGAACTTTAAAGGTTACCCCTGGAGAGATTACATGCAAGTTCTTTTCTTTTTTTCCGGAAACTAACTCCTTCCCTTTTTATAGTTGGGTTGACAATTGTCCTGCAACCACTGGGAAAATGGAATTTGTTAGTTGATAAGTCCTCTCTGATTCAAAGCCTATGTTTTCTTCAAAGATTGAAGCTGCATGAAGACAAAAACATTTAAATTTTTTAGTTGTGCTACACTTGATATCGCAAGTGAGAATTAGAACTGAATCACATATTAGATGATTTGAAATAAACATTGGATACAATAAAATGCACAAATGGAGTGCAGTGTGAGGCTGACTTGTCTTTTTTCATTGTAATGTTGCTATTTAAATAGCAAGGCAGCCTCGCACAAAGAAAGAAAGCCGTTCTAGTACTCTATAATTCCTTTTGCTTAAGAGAACAGAAGGAATTAATAGAACTGAATGGCATTGTTGATGGAATTACAATATGTGAAGTGATGTGCTCTAGATTTTAAACTAATATGAAATCTGTCTGAACAAGCCCATAGTGTCTACAGATATGTTGGAATGGACGGGTGAAGAGGAAAATACACACTGTGGTTTTATTAGGTATATATTTTTAAAACAGCCTGTATTCTTCATGTTGACTTTTATCATGGTGGAAGCAGACATTGAAAGGTATGCACTTGATCAGCAACAATACCTAGGTGGACTATGGCATTTAAATGTTGAAACACAGTGCTTTATTATAGTTATAGTTATTGGGGGACCTAATCTGTGCCCAGAAAATATTTCCCACACCATTACAAAGCAGAATACACAATAATTTAATTGTGTTATGTATTTTATGAAAAAGTCTGCATGTCGCAAGAGAAATTGAGGTCATTCAATGTTTTTCCCAAACTCCTGCTGTACGGTTGTGGTGAGCCTATTTCCATTGTAGCCGTATTCAGAGATGCTTAAAAAAAAGCTTGAAAATGTATTTTCTTCTAACCTACTTAAAAACCCAAAGTCTAAGATTACCTCTCCATTGTCATGTACTGTATGCTTTCAACTACAATTGAACCCTGACCATGTCGTTGCCATGAGTTGCTGCTTTATGATTGGCTGATTAGGTATTTACATTAACAAGCAGGAATAGAGAGGACACTGAATGCACGATAAAACCTGACTCATCCAATATGAAGGTGTGCTCTGTATATTCCATTACTGCACAGGCGAAGCCCACAGCATTTTTAACCATGCAAAGGTCTCCCACTTATATTGTGTCTCTGAACATGGGATAAAAATAGGATTGTTATATTATATTGTTGGTCTTATAGAGAGTTCAGGCCATCTTTTTTACAATACAAAATAAGATTTAGATATATAAACATTTTCAAACATTAATTAATTATAAGTGATATCAGGTGAAACAGTATTTACTGTTGCAAAAATGTTTATTTTGTTTCAGTCTCACCACTTATAAACAAGAGAGTGTCCCAGTTCGGGCTGCAACTAACGATTGTTTTGATAATCGGTTAATCTAACAATTATTAGAAAGATTATTCTGCAATTATTGCACCAATTAATCATCTCTTATTCTTAATAGAAAAACTATTATTCTGCCTGTGCCCCGACTTAAAAGGTTGTATTAAATGTGCTTATTAACAATAAAGAGGACAAAATCATCTTTTAAAAATACCTCGAAATGACATTCACTGAATTAAATTGGGAAAAAATACTTTTTCTTTTTAAATCCTATTGTTATCTGGTGTTTTTGTCTTTTTTTCCATTTAAAATTGTCTAAAAATCCTTAAAACAAAATACATTTACTTATAAGATATTTAGACTTGCTTTATGAGAATTTAACTTAAATATAAGTGTATTTTGTGTGTAAGTGTATTTTTTCACTTCTATACTTCTGCCAGTGCAGTAAAGACAAAATATACTTATATTCAAGATCTATTCTCTAAAAGCAAGTCTAAATATCTTATATGCTCCTCCTCATGTGAATGCATCTTTTTGAAAGTTTTTAGATATTTGAAAAAAAATTTTTTAAATGTATATTATATTAAATATTCCCAGATAACAATTTTCTACAGTATATCTGTTTTAAAGGAGTTTTAGATATTTATATTAGAAAACAAGCCAAAACAAAAACAAATCAAAAATGTATTTTGTTGCAGTGTATAATGGGGCGAACACAACCCGTCACCTTTCTGATCACTTCAATCCATCTTTAACACAAAAAATCGAACTCTCTTTTTAATAAATTTGCATATTGCCAATTTTCTTCACAATATGTCACTGTGCAAGAAATGCACAGTGACACATATATTAGGATTCGATACATCGCGAGCAATCACGTTATAAACTAGCTGCAGCAAACATCTGAGGGATGTGCATCCCCGTGCCAGAGTGTGCATAAACCGGGTGCAGTTTCAATCTCTCCCCTTAGATCAGGACATTCACGTAACTCATAGAAGAGACACTGACCACACCGATAAATGCCAGTTTCCTTTAAAGAGCTCCGGCTCTGCTTATTCCACGAGAATGCACCTGTATTTAATTATTTGGTATTTTTGCATTATAATTCCCTTATACGTTGCCATGTGCACCACCTGAAGCTGTTTGGAAAGTGTAAAGTGCTTCTGGACAGTGAGCTGTGTAATTATTCCTCTCCTCGGTCAGTCATGTTCTGCAGTGCTGCTCTTGTGCTTCATCGTTAGAGTTTAATGTGATCTCACACTAAATGGCTAAATGAGATCAAACGGCTATTCGACAATGAAAATGTTTGTTGGTAACATTGACTAATATTTTCAGCCCTAGTCCCAGCACATATGTATCACTCTTAGTTAATATTCATAATGTACAAAAATGTTAATGACCAAAATTTTTATTTGCATTCCATTTAATTTGCATCATGCAGCTACAATACAATAACTTTAATTATGTAATTAATAAATCATAAAAAATATATAATACTTATTAAAACAGTTCATAAAGATATGAGCATATGTGAAAATATTAATCAAAGTTAAATATAATTTCTAACTACCCTGCAGCTTAGGTAACACCAGCCAACCATCTTAGACTGGTTTTAGCTGTTTGTTTTTTTTCCCCAGCAGGAGTTAAATGTACGTTAAATACCATAATGCAGATATGATTGTTATTGTTATTAATGAAGATTCTGAATCTAATAAGTCGTGGATGTGGCTTGAAAGAAGACGGTACCCATTCATGATCACAGCGTCCAAGATAGATTCTCTCCGTTCATCTGGACTGCCTCGGAACCCCACGCTTCCATCACACTGCCCGCAGCCCCACTGCATCCAGAACCGAGCCTCCCTTCTGCAGTGCGCTCCAATCTATAGATAGGTAATACCATCGTAGATTAAACTCTGTACTTTCATGCCTTTGAGGATCAACCAAGAAAACAATATAAAGCACAGACGGGCAGGATCAGGTACGTTATGGGTGGTGCAGTGTCTGATATAATGATGAATATCTGCGCTAGTTGCATCCTTAAAATTCCAATTATTTATCAATTAAGTAAAAGCAGCTTGATTTAGAGGTAGCAAACAAATTACTACAAATGCTACTTGAATCATAGCGAAATACTGAATACATTTCCTTCAGTGTACAAAAACTTACGGTCATGTGCCTTGGAAGTCCCGTGCCTTTGATCGTCATATAACTATGCACTTCTGTTTGTTACTTGACTTCAGTTTATGTGGAGATGGAAGTGACCGCGTCGCATTTACAAGCAGTCTTGTGTTTTTGAGCGTACAGATACGGGAAAAAATAATAATTTTTTGAAAGCATGTATTGTTTTCGAAACATTTAATACTTTATAAATATGTTTTACATAAATATATTTCATATTATTTATTACAACTTTTTATTTTATTTTATTTATTTTAAAGTATTTTCTTGAAAATATAAGACCAAAGTTTAGGACCAAAAAACAAGTTAGATATCACCTTAGAATTGCTATATCAGTACTGCCTGAAAGGTAGTATGTAAGCTATTCTATTACTCTTATGAAATATTTCCTAGCACACTTATATATTTAAGGTTGCACTCAATATTTATGTTTTTTTTTTTTTTTATTTTTTTTTTTTTTATGAATAACTGAATCCATGAGTGAAAGTATCTATTAACAGGTCGGTTTCTACAAATAAACGTGTAGTATAGACCTTTTTCATAGATTGATGATGCGTTTCTCGCAAAAATGTAGCCATTTTTTATATATTTTATATATATATAAAAATTCAAATATTGATTGTAAATTTATAACATTATGCTTTGTGTTATATTACCCTGGAAATAGTTTTAAAAAGTGAAAAAGTCTATTTAGCTGGTCATGTGAGTCTAACATGGCCGCCTCCGAGTGGACCCTCTCCATGTAGAATGAAACACTTCCTGTGAATACTCATGATTATACATTTCAAAATTTGTATAAATGAAAAAGTTTAATGAGAGAAAAAAAATGTGGTGTGCACCTTTAAACAAATGGTTTAAAATAGATTTTATTTTTAAATATGCTTAAGTTTGCTAAGTTAAAGAAAATCTTTAATTCATTCTGAAGAAAATAGTTGCTTTAAAAACAACAGCTTTAAAACCTATGAATTTTGTTATTACTACGAAGTTATTAAGTTTTAAAAGTTCATATTCTGAATAATTAATATTTTTATGAATTTATAACATGTTAATGGAAATTTGTGATATAATTAAAATAAATCTTAAAAACAGACTTTTTGCAATCAATAGTATTCATTTCTGAATCCTCTGCTATAAAAAGTTAGAAACATTACACTCCAATTCAAGTTATGTATAATAATGAAATTATATATATATATATATATATATATATATATATATATATATATATATATATATATATATATATATATATAATAAATCCCAGTTTGATTGTCAAATAGCATTTAGTTACCTGGATAAATAAAACATAGTATTGTCTTTTCAATATCTTATACTACATCCTACAGTTTTACTTCAAAAGTACAAAAAAGGCATAATTTTTTGCCCTTCCCTCTTATATGCTAAACAAGAAAGAGCAGCAGTATGTGCAGGCTGTGGCAAAGCATTACTCTTACTATAAAATAGAAGAATAGCAAAGATATTGACTTTGCTGTTACATTATTTATAAACGGAATATACTGTTTATCCTATCTTATTCATGAATTTGCCCTCTTACAATAATTCCTGATAAAAGAGTCAATGAGCACCAGATGAGCATGCTGTAGCTTAGAGGAGTACAGCTCTGAAAGGGCAATAGAAAGAGTTTTTAAAACACCTAAGGTAGAGACAGATCTAACACTACTAACTAAAAGTGACATAACCAAAATCTCTAGAAATATTACATAGCCAAACATCAAATTCTTTATGAAAATATTGCAGTCTTTGGTAAGCCTAAAGACAAGATCTGTGTAATAACAAACAGGCAATGCCCTAGACATTGTTATTTAAATATTTGGCCTCTCAATTGAAACAAAACTTGTGACATTGTTTGGGATGTGTTATACAGACTTGTGACTTTCATATTCTGAAAGGAGAGTACTTGGCAAACTGCAGCATGGAAAGTGCATGCATCCCACTTCTTTTATGACCAAAGAGTACATTCAGCAGGACACTGTTTGCACAACTATATACAATTAAGAATGGCATAGCAATTGCTTTGTACAGACTACATGGTATATTTGTATAAATGTAGTTATCACACCTTGAATGTAATTTAAATGACATGCACAAAAGCTAAACGTTGATTAAACATGGTGAAAAGCTAAATTAAATGTGACCACCTAAAATACACTTCATACATGTATATCCCTGACCTGTATACATGTATATATTGTATTTTAAACTACAATCTTGATAATGAAAAAGTTCCTGTTATTAAGTGAAGGTAGAGAGATACAGTTGTTATCGCAATGCCAGAGAGGAGAGAGAGTACTTTGGATAACTAACATTGGAATCAGGTTATTGTGTGCAAGCTGCAATAAAGACTCGTTACCATATGTAACCAAACTTCAAGTCAAACAGATGGCAGAATGTATTGCTGTGCCAGACTTTGCCGCATAAATGAAGATTAATTTCATGGTGGTTTTTTAAAGCACTTTAAAAGATGGGAATCGCTCAAAGAAAACAGATTGCATAAAGCTCCAGCTGAGGTGGACTTAACTAACACAGTAATCATCTGATGCATGGTGGAAAACTGCAATGAAATTTCAGCATTATGGCATGTGAATTAGCATGCAGTATGACTAATCTGCATTCAGAAGATATCAAATATTTATGAACAAAGGTTTGGAAGCTGAACTGCATTTACAAAAGAAGGCATATCTAAATAAGTCATTATTTTGGCCTAAAAAGGGAAGTTATCACTTCAAATATAACGGCAATTGTGTATGCCAACAACAATGCTAATTTAAAAAAAAAAAAAAAAAAAAAACATAGTCAGCATGCGGCATATACTGTACTTGTCTATTTTAAGGCCAGTAACCAATTAAGTATATGCTTAAAAGTAAGTGCACTGTAAAAAATAAAAAGTTTAGTTAACTTAAAAAATAAAGCAATTGGCTGCAAAGCATTTTTGAGTTTATTCAACTTCAGTGGTTGAAGTTGTGCCAAATCATACATATAAGTTCACTAAAACTACTGGTTTAAGTTAAGTCTACCTTCCTCAATAAGTACATCTAAATATACACTATGAGTTTGTTGAAAGAGGAATAAGGGGTTGAGTGAACTACCAGTCTAACTTTAAAAAATGAGTTGGCACAACTGCATAGTCCTAAAGTTCAGTAAACTCAAAAAAGCTTTGCAGCCAGTTGCTTTACTTTTTTAAGTTGAGTCAACTACCTTTTCCCCTTCTAATTTATAGTTTTAAATCTTACATCCAGATTCTCACCCAGATTTGTGTATGCTCCTCACATCATTTAAGAGTACAAACCATACTGTAAATACAAAAAAAACAAGATTTTGTCATCATTACAGAATGTATTTATTGGCATTCTGAAAAATGGCACATGTAAAAGGTACAAAATGTGATGCAGTTCTACTCCACTTATCAGTATGAAGAAAAAAATCCTCTCATCTACTGCATTTAGTATATGTTACATGTAAGAACATTTCAAATTAACAAATGCTATTAAAGAGCTGGAGTAACACAAAATTGTTCTTAAAATGCCATAGTGATGTAACAATAATTATCTAAAAATAATTATTGCTGCAGCAATAAACAATACTCCAAAGTCCTAAACCAAAAGTCACAACAAACCATATATCCTCTCAACTTGATTCATCAGTTACACAAACACTTATTGAATGGTTTCAAAAGTGTATTTTAGTTCTTTAGAGTAGTCCATATTGAGGGCATAAATTAAGCCAAAGAGGAGAGCAACAGTAGTGGGAAGGTCATGTACATCATCCAACACAATCTGCTCCTCTAGTACTACAGCTAGGCACCTTATATTTGGTTCCCCGTCTGTCGCTCACTTCAACGTTGTGAGAAATTGGCAGACCTCCAAAGCCTACAGCGCTACCGGATAGGCCGCTACCGCCTAGCATGCCATGGCCCTCCTGCAAGTCTACCAGGCCAAGGCACTTAAAGATCTGCACTTGGGTAGTCCTGACCCCGACGTGCTGCAGGATCTGCGCTCAGCGACTAACCTCATCCTCAGGGCCACGAAGGTCACAGTGCGGTCACTCAGGCAGGCGATGGCCACCCTCGTGGTTCAGGAACGACATCTATGGCTGAACCTGGTTGAGATGCACAATGTGGACAAAGCACGCTTTCTCAACACGTCTGTCTCCCAGTTCGGCCTTTTTTGGCGATACCGTCAAGAACTTTGCCCAGCAGTTCTCAGTGGTGAAGAAGCAGACGGAGGCCATCTCTCTCATCATGCTCCTTCACACTTCCAGCATGGGCTGTGCCCCGTCTGCCCGCCGAGGGCGTCCTCCTGGGGCTTCCAAGAAATGTGCAGCTCCGCCTCATCCTGGGCCCAGCTCTCAGCCCCAGCGTCGAGCGCCCCGCAGGAAGCACACGCCCACTGTCTCACGAACCCCCTCTAGGACCTGCAAGTCAACCAAGCGTTCCTGAGATGGACGACCCAGAGACCGATACGTTTGCTCCGGAGCTGGTAAGCAGACCACTCCGTCCCACGGTGGAGGGCCGGGAGGAGTTAAGTTTATTTACTTTGCCGCACCCCCTTCGGGCTGCGGTACCCACATTCTCAATAAAAGAGCAATTTCCTCTGTCTCTGGGTCACCTGGCCCGCAAATGCCGTTCTCACGGTACACAGGTGCCACACCTCAACAGTCCCAGCACATTGGACGCAGACCCTTCGCCTCCAGCCCCACTTTTTTTGTCCCCGGCCGGCCGGTTCTGACGAGTCTAGAATCTACACTTCCATGGGACCTCCTACTCAGTCACTAACCCGCCCCCTGCTGGGTGTGCGGAGCAAGGTAAGTGATTTGAGTCTTCTCTCAGCACCAGAACCTCGGGACGTGCTTTGCCACCCGACGCCGTATTACCTGCTCCGCCCTGCAGTGAAGCCCCGTCGGGTACGTCAAAAATAATCGGCATCTTAGTGCCCCTAGCACAGAGCTTGGATGCGTGGCTTTCACTTCCCAATCCGTCACGCTGGCTATCCGACAGACAGGACCATCCGACTCGGTTACGCAATTCAGTTTGCCAGGCCTCCTCCCCCCTCGGGGGCGTCCACTTTACAGCAGTGCACGGCGAAGATGCCAAATCCCTGCGTGCGGAAATCGCGACTCTCTTACTCAAAGACGCGATAGAGCCTGTCACTCCAGCCGAGATGAAGAAGGGTTTCTACAGCCCTTACTTCACCTTACCCAAAAAAGGCGGCGGCTTACGACCGATCTTGGACTTGTGAGTTTTCAACTGGGCCTTGCACAAACTCCCGTTCAAAATGCTCACACAAAGACACATCCCAACTTGCGTCCGGCATCTAGATTGGTTCACAGCGGTAGACCTGAAGGACGCGTACTTCCACGTCTCGATCTTGCCTTGACATCGACCCTTTCTACGGTTCGTGTTCGACGGCCAGGCATATCAGTACAAAGTCCTCCCCTTCGGCATGTCCCTGTTCCCTCGCGTCTTTACGAAGGTCGCAGAGGCAGCCCTTGCAACGCTTCGGAAAGCAGGTTGACTCATCTCGCTGCGTGCCACTCACATCCCGGGCAACCTCAACGTTTTAGCGGACGCGCTATCACAACAGCGTTCGCCCAGCGGAGAGTGGAGGTTTCACCCCCAGTCGGTCCAGCTGATTTGGGAAGGGTTTGGCAAGGCACAGGTAGACCTATTCGCCTCCCGAGAGACCTCCCATTGCCCGCTCTGGTATGCCCGAACGGAGGCTCCACTCAGGACAGACACGCTGGCCCACAGCTGGCCCACAGGGCTGCGCAAGTACGCATTTCCCCCAGTGAGCCTTCTTGCACAGGTGCTACGCAAGGTCAGGGTGGACGAGAAACAAGTCACTCTGGTGGCCCCTTATTGGCCCTCTCGGACTTGGTTCTTGGATCTCGTGCTGCTCGCGATACTCCCTCCCTGGCGAATTCCTCTGAGAAAGGACCTTCTTTCTCAGGGACGGGACACTCTCTGGCATCCGCCACCAGACCTCTGGAACCTCCACGTCTGGCCCCTGGACAGGATGCAGAAGATCTAGCTGGCCTACCACCTGCTGTCATAGACACAATCAACCAAGCCAGAGCTCCCTCTACCAGGCAACTTTACGCCCTGAAGCGGCACTTGTTCACGAATTGGTGTTCTTCCCGGACTGAAGACCCACAGAGGTGCGCAGTCTGGTCAGTGCTCTCATTCCTGCTGGAGAGGTTGGAGGGTAGGCTGTCCCTCTCCACCTTGAAGGTGTATGTAGTGCTATCGCAGCCCACCACGATGCAGTAGACGGCAAGTCTTTGGGTAAACACAACCTAGTTATCAGATTCCTAAGAGGAGCCCAGAGTGAGGTCATACACTCATATGATCCTAAGACCACGACTGGGCTACGTGTCCTAGGTTCCTACGACTCCCTTCAGAGACCAGGTAGTGAACCTGCAAGAACTGCCCCGGGAGCAGACGTAGTGTCTGCTTTGGTGGACAGCGGAAAGGGAACGCTGTCTCCAAACAAAAGCTTTCCCACTGGGTGGTTGACGCCATAGCATTGGCCTATCACACCCAGGCCGTGCCCGCCCCCTTGTGGGTTCGAGCACACTCAACGAGAAGTGTGGCATCCTCGTGGGCACTGGCCAAGGCACCTCCCTAGCAGACATATGCAGAGCAGTGGGTTGGGCAACACTCAATACCTTTACAAGATTTTACAATCTCAGGGTTGTCGGTTTCATCCCGTGTTTTCTCAGGTTCGAGCCGGTAGAACTCGGTAACGCAGTAACAACTGACCGGGTGTACCGATTGCACCTAGTGCCCTTTCCCTCCGCTGAGACAATAGCATGCGCTCTTATCCCAGGAGATCCCACTAACTTGGCTCCCTGGATGACTCCTCCCTAGCCCTGTGGTCCGTGAATTCAGCAGAGGAATTTTGCCGACCAAACCCAATGCGGGTACTCAATTTACCCTGTACTGGAATTGGTGCTCCATAGATCGGGCCCCCATGTGGACTTATCCCCCTGTGTATATTTTCTGTGGTACGGTCCCCTTGCGAGCGGACCCGCGTCTCCCTTGGGCAGTCCTCACTGACCCACTGTCGCCATGTTTGTAGCAACTCCTACCTCCCAATGAAGTAGGATCTACCACCACAGCATCCTCCACATGTGAACTAAAAGCCCATGTGATTATTTCACCACTCTTTACCTCCCCCAGTCTGGGCATGTGTGGTCTCCGCAGGGTCTTTCCCCCCTGAAAGAATAGTTCCCCCCATATCGGGGCGTAAGAAACCAGAAGTTTTTGACAATTTTTTTGGGACATTGGGGAAGGGTACATGCAGTCTGGTACAGCCTGTCATTTTGGCACGCAAACTACCTGCCCACACCTGTGTCAGCAGCGCACGTACACGGTTCAGCGCATGGCATGATTAAAATTGGAACCCTAGTGTTGCTTCTTCGACACAACGTCGAAGTGAGCGACAGACGGGGAACGTCTAGGTTACTGTTGTAACCTCCATTCCCTGATGGAGGGAACGAGACATTGTGTCCCTCTTGCCACAATGCTGTACTACCCGCTGAAATGTCCAGGACCTTAACTCTGCTCCTCAGAACAAAACCTGAATGAGTGGATGCATTCCAGCTCCTTTTATACCCATATGTCTGGGGGAGTGGCATGCAAATTCCACTCGGCAATTCTCATTGGCCTTTTCTCAAAGATCCAGTGACGAGCTGCTTCAGACCTGCTTGGGCAGTCTCCCAGAGGCAATTTATATCTCATTGATGACTCTTAAGACAAGGAGTATCTTGCCACATATGTAGCCATCTCATCTGTTCCATCTGTTCCAGCTGTTCAGCCAGGAATTGTGATTTCTGATTTTAACAAGAATCCAACCCTGGAGCAGCTCCATATTTCAGCTGCATATCTGGGTTCATTCCTGCCCAACCACCATCAATGTGGAATGATGGCCTCTGGCAAAACTCAAGCTAACAGGATCATGGGTCTGAGTTTGCCAGTATGCATCCATTTCAGCTGCATAAGCAACAAAAATGTGGAAAAAAAGAAAAAAAGAGGAGCGCTTGAACGATGCAGTTTATGGATTGATTGAATTTGAATGTCCACAGCAAATATTTTTTTTAAATATATTCCAGTCACACAGCATGTAAAGAAAGATAATTGTGTATTATTTTCTTCATTATTGTCACTATCTTTGCAATTCAGAAAGTTTAAAAGTCAACAGAACAGCTGTGTCAAATTATTCACATGTTTTTTTTATAAAGCACTTGACTACCAATAGTGATGCAAAGAAATTCAAATATTTAATAGTATGTAAAGTTTTGGTTCTTAAATTTTTAAAAATGTATGTCAAATCCACATTGGATGTGACAATCCAAACATGATGGTTAAGTAGATCTGAAAAAATAACTAAGTCTGATAAAAGAGCAATTATGATCATTCTGATAGCAAAATCAAGTAAAATAAATAAATAGAAAACATTAAAATCAATTAATTAGATTGCTCACTTCTAAAAAGTTAAGAATGAATTAGTAAATAATCCAGTAAAAATAATAAGATGCCTGATTTAAACTATGTTAAAAATGACAGTCGTTAAAGTGTTTCATTTACTAGATTAAGATCTAATGAAGTTACTGTACTTGGATCAAATGAAGCCTAAGTTTAATTCACTAAGTTTACTTACCAGCAATTTAGTGTGCTTTAGATAGAAATACATCAGTTCATCATGCTTAGAGAGACAGAAAGAGACAAAACAGAATTCTGTTTGCTAGTTGTGACATGATGTTTAACTGTATTGCCAAACCATTTGAAATGATCCAATATGTGCTGTACAAAATGTTAATTGTCTGTAGTTACACAGGCAAAAAAATAAATAAATAATTGTACCAGTTTATGGTACTTTAGAGTCACAGTGGGACTCAAATATAATACATTTAAATGGTCTAATAAGTGCTTCAGTTATTGCATGAGGATTACATTACTTTTTAAGCAAGTTGTTAAATTTTTTTGAAATAAAATTTTTTGCAGTCCCTTAGAGTGTTATAGCCGGTTTTGTTCATTGCTTCTCAGTATGGCTGGCAAATAGGATAAATTGTATTTGTAAGCAATCCAATTCACTTGTGTTTATATATTTTGTAAGGTGTAATCTGTCTCAAACAGAAGAAAAAACAATGGCCTGTGGTGTTTTTGATCACACTTGAATGGTTGACTTATTCCCCGCTGCTTCACTCTCTTCCACCTTCGGTCTGCTCAGTGCAGATAAGGCTGGTGTTTTAAGGCCAATAATATGCTATATCTGAGGTTAAGGTTAGATGTCACACAAAATATCCTCCAGGGGCTTTAAAATGCTATGTTATTCTTGTACTTCTCTTGTTCTCTTACTTAGAGCAGCAACTCACCATTAAAATGAGTTATGAGTGATAACAACTTTGATATGATCCATGGTATATTTGTGGTTTGTAATTAGATTTTCTCTTTTTATCACAAAATGTAGACCAGTATTTGCCCACTTATTTGTTTATTTTGTTTTTAAAAAGCCTTGTGGAAAAACTGTGTACAAGGTTTTCAAGGATTTGGAAAGCAAACAAAGCAAAAAAAAATATGTTGGAGAATGAAATATGTTCGTCAAAATCACATAACAAAGATGTAGGGGTATGTTGTCACTTTTTTCTCCAATGAATATTTCTCAGGGTAGGTTTATTTTTAAAAGTAATTTGCTGCATAGCCACATATCTTAAAGCCTCGGCTACAAAAAACAAACAAACAAACATCGACCTTTCGTGACAACTTGCCCCAAAAGCATAGCCCCAATTGCATATCTGCAATACCCCACCTCTTTCGTTTTTTCTTTTCTTTTTACAATACCTGTACTGTACTGTACTGTACTGTACTGTATATCTGTCATGCAACTTCCACTAATTAAGTAATCCAGGGAATAAACTGAGAGCTTGGGTCGAGTCTAACATTGAGCCCCTCCATTACAAAGAAAGGCTAACCAGTTTACCCCATCACTTTCAAGAATTATGAGCATATGAACTCATTAAACATCTATTATGTTATCCTTTTTTCTATCCCTTTCTTTTCAATCTTTACTCATTCTTTTCCCACAGCCTTCATTAGCTAAATGAAGCATTACTGTCACCAGACTAAATCTCATCGTGAGTCCCTCTAAATGCTGCACATAGAATTAAAATGCACTGAGTGAAGTGCTGCCTTAAAACCAACAGGATTATATGCATCTGACTGATAAGACTCCCATCCTCTCAGTCCTCTTGTGAATTTTGCCAAGCTGGCATCTCTCAAGGCATTGATGCTGCAGTGTAATTTAATGCTTCTCCATCTCTATGAACAAGCCTCCTTTACTCACCCAAAATAGCAGTGTATTTCTGCACCCCACAGTGATATGAACAATGTTCGGTCATTATAGCTAAGAGGCAAAAATAAATGGCAAAATCACATGGGAAAGACACATGAGATGGTTAAGAGACATCTGTGAGAATTGTGCTTCTGGTGAGTGTTAATTTCCTCATGAAAAGCTTTTCTTCATATCTTTAATTAGTAAAAGAAGACTCAGTTAATAATAGCTGATGGAGAAACCCAAAGGGTGACTGATATTAAAACGGTTCTTCACAATGAGGTATTCCTTTTTTCTTTTTTCATTCAAGATTTCCCCTTTGGGCTTGTAGTCCAATATCACATCTTACAGTGAACCTTTCAAACTGTGGGAGGCTCAGTGAAGGCAGTCTTTGTGTATCTGACAAGAATTTCAATCACAGAACAGCAGATATTTGCGACAGATTGCTGCATTGATCGATGTTTTTTTTAAAGAAAAATCACCACTGAAGAATCTCTTAAATGGACATTTACAGTTGCATCAGTACTTTTCTATTTTCTTTCTATTTGTCTTTTCTTTCTTTTTTCCAGATCCTTAAGGTCTAAGCTCTGTGGACAGACATTTGTTGTCATTTGTGCACTAGTAAATTGGGTTAGTAGTTTTACCCCTAAATATAGAAGTATGGTTAAAATTATCTACACATACAGAAAATGCAGAATCCAGTTATATTAGTAGCCTACTGGACCTTTTCAAAGACTGTGTTGACATGTTTCCATGTTTTATACATGTATACGAGTAAATCTAGAAAACCTTTTTATTATTATTATTATTATTATTATTAAGTGTAAATGTATAACATTATACTTTGTATTATATTAACCTGATATTAATAATAAAAAAGCCACTACTGTTTTCTAATGCACCTGCTGACAAAGTGACAATATATTTGAAATCTTTCTCTCTTCTAACTGTCGTAATCCACCGTTCTTTTGGAATGTTGTGTGAAAGTAATAATCGATTTTTTTATCTTGCAGTTGGAGCAAATGGGAATGCAAAAATAATAGTTGCTATGGTTTCCTATTCACAGCTATTGAAGTTTATGCTGTAGGAGTTTACTGAAGTTTGTTTTGAAGTTCATTCTACTCCCGGAAATGTGAAAAGAACAATTAAAGATGTTCTATTTTGCATTTAACACATTTCAAATCAGCAGTAAAATCTGACAACAATAGTATTATAACTAATGCTTTTTTAGCACAGATCATGCTAAAAAAACACTATTTTTCAGGCTGGTCCAGCTAATGCACATGCACGTTCAAAAATTAACTGACAGACGATGTCTGTATGTAAAAGGCGATTGACTCTTACCTGTAAGGCGGAATATTCTTTTCTACGCCTGTCAAATTGGGCATTCCAATTTCTCCCTTTAATTTTAATACTAGTGGTTAGTCTCAGGCTAAACAGTCTCTGATACTACTCATTTTATCTCAGTAATCCCCTTATTATCAGACACTTTTGCTCACAGAATTAATTACTAATGGTTGGCAGCTAATAGCACATTTCTACAATGGCATCTGTAACTTAACACTATTGCTTTTGAGTGATGCTGCATCTATGCTATCAGTATCCAACCTTTCCTAAATGTGGAAGAATTTCATGAACAGTAGCCTGATTTCTTGTCTCGTGTGTTTACTCACATTGGTGTATGTTTTTAGCAGATAATGCGATGTTTAGTGCATTAAATTGCCCAATTAAAAAACATGTGGCTCTATAGTGCCGATACTTTGCTGAGTTGCGATGTCAATCTTTTGACAGTGCCTCACCTGATGACATGAAGTGAAGGCCCAAAGTTAGGTATGATGATATCATTAACTGCTTTGAGTTGTTGTGACAGCCAACAACTGCTAACACTTAAAATGGTTGTTGTTCTCTATTTGGATTGCTTCTTTCTGTTGCTTTTATATTGCTTCTTTTGTAGACCGGAACCAGAATACAGTCCAGCTGCAATCAGAATCATTATGGTGCCACCCAGTTGTCTTTCAGGAAAACTGTGAATAAGTCCAAGATGACTGCCATATTGGCCAGAAAAACTTTTAAAAGTGAAGTGTATAATTTTTGTGCAACTAGTGTCACCGAACTAAATTGCAAAAATAATGACCACGAACAGATAGTCCTGCCACAAATTCACACAATTGATTGAGCCAGAAATTGACATCAAGCATTGGCTCAAGCAATATGATGGCGCCAAAGAGCCTCAGGGTTTACACAAAAAAAAATCAGTTAGCCTTTGTATGGTTTACTTAAATTTGGATCTGCATACTTTGTAGGAATTGAAGATTTCATTTTAAACTGGTGAGACACACACACACACACACACACACACACACACACACAAATAAATAGTCATAAACAATTTTCAACTTGCCTCATCCCCTTCCTCTCCCTTAATTATTTAATATTGGTAGCACGTTACTCAAGAGCGAATGACAGAATGAGTTTACACATCAGACAGCTTTTGTCTTTGCCATGGTACCGATACTCTGCAGATAAGGTTTCCATATAGTTTGAACAGCAGCGATTAGACTTGTAGCACAAACGCAGGTGAGATTTCTCAATTGTACATGAGCAGCAGGGGGCCTGTGAAATCCATGCTGTTTTTGAGCACTACTGACTTTGACCATTTCTTGTCCGAAGCTATAAAGTTAATCAAACAGTAACCCCAGCAAGGTGAATGGTAAAATGCAAAAACCCTTTTTCATGTAGTCAGCACTGTTCAGAATACATATTTCAACTCATGTTAACTTTAAATTGTGGTAAAATCAAGCTAGAAACTGCATTAAGTGGGAAATAGCAGTAAAATGTTATCATTATGTTTGTGAAATTATATATGGGGGAACTCATTTGGTGTTATCTATTAACAGCACAGATATTGCCATTAGATGTGTGAAGATATCACACACCCTGAAAAACAATGTCCTGCTGTGCAATAAATATGTTCCCTTTTCACATCATATTCTGAAGGTGATTAATTAGCATTAGGTTGAGGCATGCATAATTTATGATGGACATGTTTAAACAAGGAAAAGCAATGTAGTTAGATTAGGGACAGGTCTTGTCCATCAATGAGCATTTGCAGTGTTAAGATATTGTGTTATGTTATTTTAAAAATAAAAGAAGGCCTTTGATTAAATATGGCCAAATACATAATTTTCTGTATAATTTGAATATACTGTATGTGATGACAGCTAATTTTTCATGATTCCCCAAAACCAAGTCAAGTCAATCTGTTAAGAATTTTACAAAAACTTCATTCACCACGGGGAACCTGCTTGCAATAAAAATATTTTCATCTAGTTTCATCTAGTTTCATTGTTACTACAGTAGCACAATATTTTTAGCCTAGCCATGTGCATTCATGATCTTAATACATCTGTAACAAGTTGCCTTATGTTTATGTAAACGGGTTGGCTTATGTTTCATTGCTATGTTCATAAAAAGCATTTGTTGTTTGATTCAGCATGCTGTTATATAGTTCAGAGTAGCTAACATCTGTTTCATACTTTAGTAATGCCTCAAGGCTGTTTTGTGGTCTTCACTGTCAGATTATAACAGCCAGTCCTGAATTGTTCACAGATTTCACTGCACTGTCTGTGGCTTTAAATATTCCAGCTTTTGCATAGATTTTGGAACAGCTCTTTTTATCCAACCCTGTTACACAGATAGAACTCATACCAAAACATACAATGATGCTTACTGGCAAAGCCCTTCAGCATTGTATGATTGGGCTTGTATGGCACTAATGTGTTTGGTTATTTGTCATTTAGCAGACACTTTTTATCCAAAAGTGATTTGCTGTACACTTACCACAGGAGCAGTCTCTCTGGAGTAGCCTTGGGTTAAAGGATATACACAGGGGCACAATGGTGATAAAACTCTGCTAGTCTCCATTTCAAGAATCATTCTGACCGCAGTTTGTGTCTGTAATCTTTCAGTTGGCAGCCCAGATCAGGTCCACTTCACCACAGCCACCCACACCTCTACTCATTTTAGTGCATATGATTTAGTAATGTTTATAAACTACAACATCAGATCATTCTGTAGACACCATATTGGGATCCTTATGATTAGAGTGTTGTGACTGAAGTCTTCCTAAATAGCTTCTACTTACAAGTCTATACAATTATGTGGGTTTATATCATTTTTGTCAGAGTAGGCAATTTAAGGTTATTTTCTCTATTTTCCACTTCCTGATAAATACAGGATTTTTTGTTCTTTTATTTTTGTGATAGTACAATAAATTGAAGATTGAGGATCTGCATTAGATGTGTTATTTATGGGTTACCTATATATTTGATCATTTCTGTGCTGCTAAAGAGGAGGGTGGGAAATGTAGTTTTGTCATACAAGCTTGTCACCTCATAAATGTGCTAAATGAGTAGTATTTTCTGTAGCTTTATCATTATTATTCATCAACAGTACACAAACTTCAACATTCTCAGCGAAAATATAAATTTCAGAGTTATCCATTGGTAATTACAGCATTGTGGTGGCATTTATGTTTAAACACATTTATCATAAAAACAGTCATTCCATGTTAACTTGAAGGCAGCATTAATTATATTACATGTTAGTCTATATATTGAATATTGTTGTGCAAACTTCACCTTGTAAGTTGCAGGGTAAAAAGCATAAACCAAAACAGTTCAGGAGCCATACATTTTGGGACAGAATTAATTGACTTACCAATACTTGGTCAGTATGTATGTTTTTTAAGTAATTTAAAGTGTGTACATTTTCAGTATTAAAATACTTTCTTCTTTCCCAGCATAATATACAGAGGCAACGAAAATTAAGACATAAATAGGTCTAAATTTAGATATTTATAGATAGGTACATTTTTGTCCAAAACTGTAAACAATTTGTCTCTGTGACACTATGAAAATTCCTTTGTTTGTTTTGAAAGACCCGCTTAGACCCTACTATATGACTATCTGACTGTTTGAACTTTTTATTGCAGATGAGGGGCATATTCAGAAAGCTTATTTGAAAACATTGTAATTTCTGTGATACTATCGCCACAGAATGGAATTGCAAAAATTAACATTCTTTTGCTTTAAATGATGCGCAAATAGATAAACGATTCTATAAATAGACCCATATGTTAGTTGTCAAAACAAGGTTACAAAACACAAAAGAAAGCATCTGACATACAGTATCTATGCAGCTTTAGGGTAGAGATGTAACTGTCCAGCATGCTAAAGCTAACAGCTACTGAATGGCAGACCGCCATCATGCCCTTGTCACTGCATTTGTTAATAAGCCACAGATCTATTAGTTTTACCTCAGTCAGGTAATCATTACTAAACCAATTTAATTTCCACACTGGGGAAATTATTGGCAAGGAGAGAACACAGAAGGCAGAGATGAATCTGAATTCCACTTATGTAATGAAATGTGTGTGGAGTATTGATCCCTAAGGTTGTTTTCCAGGTGCCTAACAGCAGTGACCTGCTCTGCATTAAAATAATAGGTTTACAATTTGGCATTTATCTCCCTTCTTCTTCCCTAGATGGATGCATTCATTGTCAAATAATATAAAATGATACCAATGTAAATGCATTGAAAAACATGATTGAAAAACACGCCTTAAAATTAATTGTCTTTAGGCCTCCAGAGAACAAGTCAAAATTGTTTTTGGCAAGGAACTCAAAACTCTATAAGATGATGAAGAAGAAAAACCTTGGAAGAAACTAGGCTCAGCTGGGGGAGCCAATTCCTCCTGGCTATACAGCAAGACTAAAATACCAAAATCAGTTACTGTAGCTATCTATAATACAAGTCATGTGTTATTTGAGTAAAAGGAGTAGATTTTTGGTGGGAAATGTTTGAAACTAAAGGATATCGATTGAACTGTAAGATTAAAGATCAGCACTCAGTAATTCTCATTAAAAACGTTTAACTTCTTAAGACATGAACTGTAATTTTGTATTATATGTAAGAAATCATGACCACTATGAAGACTTAAGTCATATCAGTAACCTTCTGAAAGTTGTTTTATTCTACATGATGAGGGTCCGCATATCGGGGCTACCATGTTAAAATCACTCGACCAGCCGATTACTACTCTCTTAATCTCAGTAACCATCCTGTTATTTGACACATTCACTCATTGATTAAAGAAATCATGGCTGATTGTGAATACTACATTTCTTCAATGGCATCTGAAACTGAACTCTATTGACTTTAAATAAGACTGCATCCAAGCCACTATGTGTCCGTGTAGTCCAAGATGACACAAAGACAAAAGTTATTGAGTGCACCTTTAATGAATGACAGAATGTGAAGGACAGTGAGTGAGAGAGAGAGAGAGAGAGAGAGAGAGAGTGAGAGTGTGTGAGCGAGCGAGCCCATCCCCAAGTTAGGTCTTTTTTTGGATCCCAAGTTAGCTGTCTTGTTTAAATTCTGTGTTCTAGAATACTACTCTTTCTGCATTATTTAGTATGTATATTGCACACAGAAAACAATTCTGTATGTATATAACATTTATATTACATTTATGCTTTTGGCAGATGCTTTTATCCAAAGCAACTTACAGTGCCCTTACTACAGGGACAATCCCCCCTGAACAACCTGGAGTTAAGTGCCTTGCTCAAGGACACAATGGTGGTGGCTCTGGGGATCAAACCAGCGACCTTCTGATCAACAGTTATGTGCTTTAGCACACTACACCACCACCACTCCATATATAATATAGGGATGTCATAAAATATTGATTACTGATTGGAATGTTATTTTATCAATATATTTTGAGTCATCAATGTATTAAAAATAGCCGACAATTAAGATAAAAGCTTTATTTGTGTACTTTCCAATTCACTCAGTTGGCCTCTGGTTAACAGTCTTGCATAATAGCGTTGGAAGACCACAAGAGGGTGATATAACATTTACTGAAGCCACTTACGATCACACACACACACACACACACACACACACACACACACACACACACACAGAATGAGCTAATGTTGCACAGCAGATGTCTTTGTACTTCTTCAAGATTGAACAATGTTATGTTGATGAGTTTGCAGGTTAGTGTATGAAACTGGTGTAACTGCGCAAACCGAACGATTAGAAATGGCAATGTTTATTATGCAATTTCTCTGTATGTAGCCTTGAATAGGTCTTTTATTCAAGATGTCAATCCACAAAATAACATTCTTGTAACTGAAAATATATTGATTAGGTGCCATGCGTAGCCAATGAGGTGGTTACCAGTAGAGGGCGTGAGAGGGTTTTTAAGCAGGCACCCGAAAGGAGACATTGAGATGGGGTCTGTTTTTATGCATTGAAGCGTGCTGTCCGATAGCACTTCACTGTTTGCTGGTGCATGGACGTGATCGGGGTTAGCAGGTAGTCTGAGTGAATATCTATTGTTTTATTTCTGGTTTCACAGTATGTAGCTTTGGTTCACTAAATTAAGGTATTGTGCTTTAAATGTAGATGCAAATATTGTGGGTGGTCTGGTAGGCCATTGGTCACGTCCGATCTCATTTCATCTTGGCAGTTAAATACGGAGATAGCTGTGTTTCAGGTAATCATAGAGTTTTTTATATAACTAATATGTGTGAGTGTTTTTTTAGTATTTTATTGGAATTACAATAAAATAGAGTTGTGGTTATGTATGAAGTGTATGGTTAATTGTGTTTTTTGTTGATGGTGGTTTTTCTTTTTAGGTGTAAGTTGATCGCTGTTCTTCTTGTGTTTTTTTTGTTTCATTTCCTCGCTGGCCTGTCCTTGTATGTGCGCGCTGTGTGCCTCCAGCACTAGTATCTTTAATAGTTGTTGTTAATGGGACTGGCTCGCGGGGCGCTTGATGTTTTTGTTTGTTTGTTAGTCTATACCTTCCCAGCCTCGTGTTGCCAGCCAACCTCCATACTCTCGATGCTTCCAAACATGTGAACTTTTCATTTGTATGGGGTTTATGTTTGCTGTGGAATTCAATTGGTTTGGGAGTAGATTTTCTGGTAAACCTGTCTTATATATTTAATGTGATTTTTGATGTTGTTTCTTTAATTTGTATGATTCTGCATGAAGAAGCTGGGATTTATGGAGTGTTGGTTGGCTATTAATATTTGAGTGGGAATTAATTTTTGTTGTATGTTTGTTTGTTCATTACATTCGTTTATTGGTATCTTAGGTTTATTTATTTGTATTAATAAATAATTATTTTTGTGATAAACCTGAGTGTCAAGTCAGATATTTTTGTTTTGTTGGGTCACCTTGGCTTGAGGAAGAAATCCTTCAGTTACACATGTGCAAAACAGTTCATGCTCATGGGCAAGGAAGAGGCGAGAAACCGGCTTGACATACAAATAATAGTTTTAATGAAAAACTCAAAAGACAAACATACAGGACGACGGACATCTCCGTAAGGAACTCTCTCTGCCGCACCGCCCTCTGCGATCGGCCTTTATCCCTCTCGGTGGCTTGATTAGCCTAATACGGTACCGGGCGTGTCGAGTCACAACACATCTAGCCCTCCACCGTGCCACATTCCTCCCTTGTTCTTTCAGGCTGGGGAGCCACCGGCCTGACGTACACCCCCCCTCTCTTTCCCTGGGGGGGGCACCTTCCGCGCGGTCTGCCGGCAGGTCATCCCCATCAACCTGGACGAGGGAGGGGACAAGGGGAGGGAAACAACAAACAAATAAAATATGGGGGGGGGTACTCTTATAACCGCCCCCCCTATCAATCCATTCAATTTTAAAACATGACAACAAAAAAACACTACAATTTAAAAAAGAGGGAAAAGGCCAACGCAGAGCGGCAGTGAGAGAGAGAGGAGAGAGAGATAACATTTTTTTAAAAACTTACTCGCCGGGTTCTCCGATACGCCGTAGCTTGTTCCTCAGCCACTCCTCCACCCTCTACCGAACGGCAGCCGCGCCTCTCCGGATGGATCAGAGGTCTACCTCCAGCCCCTGGCGGATGGAACGCCCCGCCGCGTTCTCGGGGATCGGAAGGGGCCTCCCCCGCCCCTGGCAGTGGTTTCCTCACTTCAGGCGGTCGACCAGGAGCCCCTTCTCCCCTCGCGGTCGGCGGCCGTTCCTCCGCTTCCAGGCGGCTGGGCTCCTCGTCCATGGGCAAATGGCCATGGCTGCTTCATTGGGGTAGTGGTGAGAACTCCGCTACGGTGTATCCCTCTTCCTTCCTGGGTTTCGGCATCAATGTAAAACAGTTCAAGCTCACGGGCAAGGAAGAGGCGAGAAACCGGCTAGACATACAAATAATAGTTTTAATGAAAAACTCAAAAGACAAACACACAGGACGACAGACATGTCCGTAAGGAACTCTCTCTGCCGTACTGCCCTGTGCGATTGGCCTTTATCCCTCTCGGTGGCTTGATTAGCCTAATACGGGACCGGACGTGTCGAGTCACGACCCGGCCCTGCCCTCCACAACATGTATTCCCTGTTTTTGTCTTGACTTGGAATTCTTGTTTAGTTCCCAGTTCCTGTTATTTTTTTAGTCTTCTAGTCTTTCTTTTTGAGATTGGTTTTCCTCCTGGTTGTTTCCCCAGGTGTTCCTCATTCCCTTGTTTGCCTTTGTATATTTAAGCCCTCTTTTCCCCTGGTTTCTTTGTCAGTCTTTGCATGTGTTATTATGCTGTATATGTGGTTCCTTGTGTTTTGTTTCTTTATATTCTGAGTACTTGTTTCATTAAAGCTGCGTTTATATCCTCATTCCTCGCTTGCCTCATTACATTAGGCTATAAGACAGATATATATAAACAACATATCATAGAGTGATGGCTAGAGTAAATAATCTTTATCATTTGATAATGATTTGGGTCGTATTTAATGGAAAACCATGCAAATTGCGCTCTGTATTACTGCAGAATTTTGATGCATAGCTTTGGCGTTGTGTACGTACCTTTGTAAAATAATTTATGTTTTGAATTTTAGAATGCGCCATGTCATCTACTAGACACATCTAGCCCAATTTACCCTGCTGCTCATGCTATGCCAAAGTTGTTTTGAGAAAAATGTTTGAAAAGATAAAGACTATTGTGCAGTGAGCAGCCCAATTTATATATGAACAAAAAAAAAATTCCGATATGTATTGATAATCATCTGGAAAATCTTCTGATTATCAAAGTGTGGAAAAGGTATTGATCCCAAGCCTAATAGAATAATGAATATCAGCTGTGATTTAAACATCTCTTTCTTGACTAATTTTTATTGGAATGCCAAAAGTTAAGATTTATTTTACCCAAAATTAAAAATGCAGAATAACCATTTTCATTTTGGTGAATACTTGCTGAATCAAATATGCAACATAGTGAGGTCATGTGACCTCACTTGAAACGTTTGTTATTACTACTGCATACCTTTTCACATTTTCTGTAAAAAAAAAAAAAAAAAAAAAAAAAAAAAAAAAAAATTATGCAGAATACAGTATATACTGCACAGTATTTAGTAAGTAGTTAACTACTATTCCAATCCAAACATAGCCTCTGAAATGTGTTACTCAGTTATGCTGATTCTCATCTTTCTGAAATGTAAATAAAAGCTGCAGTACATTTTTCCCACCAACCAGTTCAGTTGTAACCCATGCAATTTCAATAATTGACTAAAGGCCTTAAGAAACAGAAATAAATGAAAGCAGCAGATACACTTTTTAGTTTTTTGATGTTGCCTCGCTCGAAGAGCAGAATCTTGACAATGCATCCAAGTGAGATAAAAGCCTAATTATTCACAAGAGGAGGAAAAGAACGGGTTTAATTGGGCTGAGAATGAATCTCTGCAGAGAGAATGTGTGTATTGTGATAGATGGAGTGTGTATCTCCTTAGACACTGCAGATGGAATTATAATGTCGGTGGGTGCCAACTATCATGACTCACCGTTGCTTGGTCAGAAAAAAAAAATGACAAAGGGGGAACTAAAAACAGAGAAAGATACAATCGTCCAGTTAATCATTAGGGTTGTGCTCTGCAGGGGGTCTTAACTGAGCCATGTCTAATGTTTCTCAACTTTCACCACACTGTAGACGTCTCAATAACTCTTAAATCCACATTCAAAACATTGTTAGCAACTGTACTCACTACAGAATCTATACCACTTTCTTTACCCCTTTTATCTCTACCAATTTTTTAAATCATCACAGCTTACATAGCTGAAGATGGACAAGAATAGGATGAACTTTATTTGCAGGCAGATTCATATGTTGTTCAGCTTTTGGTGTTTCATAATTTCTTTTATTTCAGCAATCAACATACATAAAAAAAAATTTGAATGGCAAAAAAAAAAAAAACTATCAGCAATACTTGCATCACTTATCAGTATACAATGGGCAATAAAAATGTAAAAAGGGGTTGAAAAGCTATAGTGCCAGACTGATACAAACCAAAATGGTTCTTGCATTATTTAGAAGGGAAGAGATCTATTCTACCTTAAGTCTGCAGATATTACCTCCAGCACTTAAAAGCTGCAACATACCATGCAGCCCTGACAACCGCACAGTGAGCCATTACAGCTCGGAGGAAAGTGCCATTGCCATGAGAGTATAATTTGGAGTCAATTAAATCAACTCCCCACTGTAAAGGTCCTCAGTATCGCTCTATCACAAGGCTCCAGAATGCCCCTGTCCTCACATCGCAAAGCAGATTTGGACATAATTATTTCCTTAATTGCAAACTTCACTTTTGCCTCAGACTGAACGGCCATCTTGAGACTTTTTGAGCGACAGGGCTGTTAGTTTTCCATCGCTGGAGGATGATGGGGGATAATGGGTTTGTGTAGTAAAAGAAGAGAAAGACTTCCCTCAGACTGACACGTACAAGTACACACATGTACACAAAGGCATCGGTCATCCACAGGTAGCTGTTGTATTGGCAGCTTGTCTTGTATTTCAAGATGGGAATCTATACTGTACGTTTCACGCTGTTACTGGACGTGAGAGGAATATCCATTGCTCAGTGTGTGTGCACTTTTAGGTGGTGGTGGTCTTTGGTTCAATACGCCATTTGTTTTCATTCCCCACTCAATTAAATGATAGTGCTTGTGGATTCCTCATGCTTCATTTATCAAAATAACAGACATGGTGTAGAAGTCTAATATATATATAATCAGAAAACAAATACCTAGGTTATGCTAGCTCCCTCTGTGCTTTGTTTCCCAAGTCTGATATACTATCCCAAGGCTTTATTAAGTATTGATCAAGCTCTGTTTAAAGAAGGATTACATGATCAGAGGAAAGGCAATGGATGGAGTCTGACATGTTCTTTAATTAAACACATCAGGATTAATTAAATGATGTACCGTAGACAGGCAAAAGTACTTGAAATTCTTTTGCCATTGATGATTATACTGTCTCATTACACTTGAGGGTTCTCTTACTTAATTGAATGTTTAAGGAGTGCTGTAGTAATCAGCATAGATTTCCAGGTGTTTGTTTCTGTTTTGTGATTTACCGACTAAGGAAAGTATTTGGATAAAAATGTAGAGTGTGTGACAGGGCAAAGGGCGGAGGGCGGGGCCGTGTCGTGATTATACACACCCGGTCCCTTATCGGGCTAATTGAGCCTCGGAGAGGGATAAAGGCCGATTGCGGACGGTGGTGCGGGAGAGAGGTATCGTTTTCAGACATGTCCGTCATGTGTGTGTTTGTGTCTTTTGTTTCACATTAAACTATTATTTACAATAGTTAATAGTCAAGTCGGTTCTCACCTCCTCCTTGCCCGTCAAAATCCCTTTACTCTGGTGCAGAAATCCGGGAAGGAGGAGGGATACACCGTAGTAGAGTTCTCGCGACTACCGTCCACCCCAACGTAGCAACGTAGCCGACCGCGAGGGGAGGAGGGGCTACTAACCGACCACCTGGAGTGGTCAGGGCCTCTGCCAGGGGCGGAGGAGTCCCCTACCAGCTGCTGAAACACGGCGGGGTCTGAGACCACCGACCGCGAGCGGGGAGGGTCTCGCTGCTGACCGCGAGCAGGGAGGGGCTCGCTGCCGACCGCCTGGAATGGAAGAACCGCTGCCAGGGGCGGGGGAGACCCCTTCTGTTCCCCGTATGATCTTTTATTCATTCACTCACTCACCCACTCTTTCGTCCAGTTACTCATCTATATACACACATACACAGAGGCTGAATATAATCAATCATTTTGGAGAAAATCACAGCACGCAATCCCCTCTGCTTAAACATGAATAAATGTGGTATTAGGGACACATGTGTCATTGGCTTGATGAATCACCAGAGGACTAACGATTATGGAGATCACTATTGACTGGTCATTCTTCTGCATGGCTTTCAGATTCATGCTTGGAGATTGTAGCATAGACACAAGCATTCTCTACCTTTATTCCCGCAAGACAGTTTTTGAAGCTATTCTAATAAGCACCCTGGTTTGACATTACTTAACTACAAAATTGAACTAATATTAATAATAATTATTATTATTATTATTATTGTTTAGTTGGATTCTAGAGTGGTGGTTACACATCAAGTTTAGAACATTTAGATATATAGTAGATGTCTTTATACACACACTTAGCACTTTATAAGGCACACAATGGTCTTAATAAAGTGCCTGATGTGGTCTTCTGCTGTTGTATCCCATCTGGCTCAAGGTTCAATGTGTTGAGCATTCTGAGATGCTATTCTGCTGATTACAATTGTACAGAGTGGTTATCTAAGTTACCATTGCCTTTCTGTCAGCTGGAACCAGTCTGGCCATTCTCCATTGACCTCTTTCATCAACAAGGCATTTCCATCTGCAGAACTGCCACTCACAGGATGTTTTTTGTTTTTAGCACAATTCTAAGTCAACTCTAGAGACTGTTGTGTGTGAAAATCCCAGGAGATCAGCATTTACAGAAATGCTCAAACCAGCCCATCTTGCACAAACAATGAAACCACGGTCGAAGTCACAGAGATCACATTTTCCCCCATTCTGATGATTGATGTGAACATCAACTGAAGCTCCTTTCCGTATTTGTATGGTTTTATGCATTGCACTGCTGCCACACTATTGGCTGGTTTGATAATCGCGTGAATAATTAGGTGTACAGGTGTTCCTAATAAAGTGTTAAGTGAGTGTAGTTGATAGAATAGTGGCCTTAGATCTGCAAGTTAAGGGATAATTACCCATATTTGGAAATTTAATAAACTTGCTGTTTCATCTAATTAGAATGCACAGTTTCATAATTAGCAAATTGAGCCTCAACAGTAAGTTGTTCATCAATTGCCAAGTTTTTGCAAACACTGTCACCTCAGAGGAAGAGATCTCTCTTGTTAACCACACTATATTTGGAATGTTTCTCCATGCCCTGGTGAGTTTTTGAAAGTCATCAAAAGACATCAGAGTTAATTAGGAAATACTGATTCTGTGAAAATCCACCTCAAGGTCAATCTAGAGTGTGTCATCGTTTTAAAATTTTAATTGTTCACAGCTCTGGTGTATGGATTTTTTTATATTGGCTATATAAAATCTGTAGGAAAAGGGTGGAAGTTTCTCTGTCAGCTCTTCTTAAAAAGACAATCCTTTAATCAAATAACTTAAGGTGAATTGTAGGCAATTTAAGAATCTTTTTGGGAAACTTTTGGCTTTTTTAACTCATGGTCATTCAGTAAAACCTTTCAAGTATCTTGTAAAACCCTTTTTTGTTAAAGGGTTCTTTTTTAAATCACATTATTATACAGCTCTCTGGAATACTTTCTGATTCAGATTGGTCACAGCATTCAGTGGTCAAATACATCTGTATAATAACCTCATATCTGGGCACACAGTGATTATTGCGAATACTCTTTCCTACATGTTATATGCAATAATTTAAACTCAAATCAGTATTTTATGTCTATATATTTATTTATGTGTCACTTAGTCATGTAATAAGCAGGATAATGAACAGTCAGGCGGTCATTATAGCAAAATATGCACATACAGGTTCATCAAATCATTGAAGCAAGACTCCACAGCCTCTTTCTGATTGTAAATTTGCTTACAATAAAGTATCCCTTACTTATTAGCCGTGGCCAAAAGTATTGGCAGTGACTTAAATTTTGTGTTTTGCAAAGTTTGCTGCTTCAGTATTTGTAGATTATTTTTATACATGTTTTTATGGTATACTGGAAAACAAGGATAAGCATTTCATAAGTTTTAAAGGCTTTTATTGGCAAAAACATTCAATATATTCAAAGAGTCAATATTTACAGTGTTGACCCTTGTTCTTCATAACCTCTGCAATTCGCTCTGGAATACTGGATATCAGCTTCTGGGCCAAATCTTGAGTGATGGCAATCCATTCTTGCCTTATTAGTGCTCGGAGTTGATCCCAATTTGTGGGCTTCTGCTTGTCAACTCGTTTTTTGAGGATTGACCACAGGTTCTCTATGGGATTAAGATCTGGGGAGTTGCCTAGTCACGGATCCCAAATTTCAATGTAATGATCTCCAAGCCTCTTCATTATCACTCTTGCCTGGTGACATGGTGCTCCATCATGCTGGAAAATGATTGTTGGTGCCAAATGGGCTGGTTTGAGTATTTCTGTAACTGCTGGTCTCCTGGGATTATAATTTCTATCAGGAAGACTCGCAGACTTGAGTGAAATTGAAGAAGACATTTATTTGATTGATGAATCATTTATTTGATTGATGAATATAAAACAGAAAAGTAATGTCTCTCTTTGGCGTAGGCCTCATCTGGCGTGCTGCTGTGCAGTGTCTTCGTTGAAAGAAAACATTTGATATGAAAACCCTCCGATGAGGGAAAAGATGTTTGATGGTTATCTTTGCCGAAAGGTGAACAACGTGCGTAGAGCCATACAATAATGGCGACGTTGCGTGCAATACCCTTCGTAGAAAGATATTCCATGAGGCTCAAGCCCTCGAGTGAGGCGGCCATTGTTTAATGGTCATCTTTGCCAAGGTGAACAGCATACATGAAGCCATACGATAATGGTGATGTTGTCGTGCAATACCTTGTTGAAAGATATCCCGTTATAGTGCAAGCTTTCCAGCGAGGGTGGCTGGCTTGTGCAATGGCTATGCAAAGGAACCATGCTTGAGATTATGGAAGCCCTGGCAAGGAGGGTAGACATAGTTATGCGCTATCCTTGCCAACAGTGGGCGTGCTTGAATTGAATCGGATGTGCTGGGAGAGAGCCACCAACCACCACCAGATATGCATGAGAACTTATGGCTGATGGAGAGTTGAGCTTGTTTGATGATTTGTGTTAGTTTGACTATTTCAGGTACGATTGGGGTGACCAGCGGCTGAGCATCTTCATTGTGGATTCCAGTATACCTCAAAGGGTGCCAGTAGAAGCTGGTCTGTGGAACTCCTGCGAAACGAGGGAGGGAGTCAGAGATTACATTGAAAAACCCAGGAATGTGTTTTGCTGGGAAAATGAAGTTGCAGGAAATTATCTGCCATGTCAGATGTCTCATAAGGGACATGATGGTTCGAGGAGGACCAGCCTTTATTGATTATAGCAACACATTCTCACACCCTCATCGCACGACTGCCTGCCATTACTATGAGAGTGAATGCGCTGTTGACATGAAATACTGGCTTTTGATATTGATGCGGATGCAATATAATGAACAGACAGCATTGCAACTTTATGATGAACAGGCAGCATGGCAACAGAAGGCCTAGACCCATGACTAAATCTGAATGCATTTGATGGATATGATAATAACTTATTTCTGATGGAAACCAGCTGCTGCCCGAGCCGATGGTTTTGAGGGACTTGGTGTGGAGCGCGCTCCTTCCACGCCGGGTCGTGCAATCCGATTGAGTTTGCAGTGGCTCAATTGAGAGAGATCTCCTAAGTGAATGAGATATGGATGAAGATCCGGGTTTGCTGGTTGTTTACTCCACATGGGTTTGATGTGGGCAGATGAAGTGATGACATCATTGGAAAGGGAAGGCGGGCTTCCAGAGATGTTCTGTGCACTGGTCCTCCTGTGGCCTGGAGAGGTTGAAACATGTCTATTTGCCATGGTAGAGCACTGAAAAAGCAATGTGATAGATTATGAGCAGACTTATAAAGCAATGGCTTACATGTGATTGGCTGGGAATTATCCAGCCAATGGTGTGATGATGTACAGCTGCTAGTCTTCCCGCTAGAACTACGCTGTGCTTACATATACAACAGTCTCTATCGTTTAATCAGAATGGTGCCAAAAAAAAACCAAACATATGAGTTAGGGTTTGGGAGGAGCATGTTAATTTTAATCTGAAACCTCACAGCCTGTGAGCAGGATATATAAGCCTCTGCTTACCTGCTTCCTGTGAGCCTCTGCTTTCCTGCATTCGGCCCTGCCCATTTCCCACAAACAGACCCAGGCAGATGGATCGTAGGATGCAACTTCCCTGCAAAGCATTCGGCTCCACCAGAACAGCTCTTCCATCCAAACTGTCTTGTTATTCAAAAGAAGCTGCCACAGCAGCTCTTTTGGTTTTAGGAGTATTGACGGCTACCATGTTAAGTGATGAAGCAGTTTATATCGTTAAGTTGCTGCCACAATCTGGCTGCTCCTGCACTTTAAAAATGTGAAAAAGCTCTCTACGACTGCTCATGTGTTCTCTTATCTAAACTTCCCACCCGGAAAGCAGTGCTAGCTGCCTCCGCGTACGGGCGCCGTTCCGTCTTCGTGGCATTAAAGTTTGTTTCTTTGCATTTTTCAATAGCATTTTAAAGCGAGAGAAACAAAGATTAACTATTCAATCCAACCACCATTTCAACCCCCAGCATTTTTAATCAGGTTCTGCCCTACAGGTGATGCCTGTCAGCCTCATTACCTCGCTGCAGCTTGTTTAGGGTGTGCTCTTACCAGCGATTGTTCGTCATCTTCTGAAATGAATATCACAATTGTTTCTCCCTCCAAAGTGCCTTTAGGAGCGTGATTTATTTATTTCTGAACACAGGGGCATCTTGCAACACAGAACTTCTTTCAATTGACCGATAATCTAATGACAACTTCTTTTCAAACCAATGCAGACATTTTAACACAAGCTGGCTGCCGCACAGCACTCTATTATTCCACAGCACACTGCAGTTACTACAGACATGAGCCGAATTAAACGTCCCAACTCATTCATGAACATCCTGCAACGCGTCTTGCTTGCTCTCACCATGATTGACTATACTGTACATCAGGGGGTAGTCATACTCCAAAGGAGCGAATGGCCTCAAGTGTATCCCTCAGTAATAACTGCAAGTCAATTTCTCCTGCATATCTGCATGCCTTACAGAGCCAAAGCTCTTATTTCTCAGATAATTTTATGCTGTTTTTCACAATGTTAATTATGATGTACTGTATTTCCAAGCACATTTCTCCTGCATTTCTGTATGCAGAGCAGAGCTGCAACTCAATGCATTCCTATATAATTTACACCTATTGCTATGCGATTAATTTCCTATGCAAGATGTATATTGTACTATAGGTGACAGTTATACTCCTAAGGAGTGAATGGCCTCAATTGAATTCTTCATTGATGATTGCAATTCCATGCATATCTGTATGCATTACAGAGCCAAAGCTCTTTTTTCTCAGATAATTTTATGCTGTTTTTCACATTGTTTATTAAGATGTACTGTATTCCCCAGCACATTATTTCTAAATATGACTAAATTTCTCTTCTCTGGGAAAAAAAAGTGCAGCCCACTATCCAGTGGCCATGAAGCTAACTTTTCACAGATTGTTTCTTATTCCGTATGGAGGCCCAAACCTGCAAAAATAATAAATAAATAAATAAATGAATAAATGTCTTGACAAATATAATTCATTTTTAATTACATTTATTCCTGAATTTATTATTGTATGACTTTATTCCTTTATTATTTTCTATATTTATTTTTAACTTTATTGTTATTTATTCATTCATTTAATTTTATTTATGTGTTCATTTATTTTTTAGATTTATTTATTCCCACATATATTTATTTCCATATTTATATATTCCCATATATATTTATTTATTTCTGCATGTATTTATTTGTACTTTTCTGTGTGCAACATGGAAATGAGGGAGGCGGTCCTTGCGTAGCTCCAGTGCATCATTGGTTGAGAGCTCAATAGTACTTTAAAGCAAATAAGATGGACGTCCCACCTTAGCACCCTCTGACTCCACAGATTTAGAATATGCAGGGAAACGTTTAGCAGAGAGTCTAACAATCCAGGATGTGCTTCGACATTCATACCAGCCTACAGTTCTCCTAATCCATCAGTAAGCATCTCTACTCTAAATGAAACTTTTGATGGCTACAACAACATTTGATGCATGGTTATCTCTCTAGATATATGTTTAGCGTCAGCTATAGATTTAAAAAAAAAAAATACAAAATATTGCAGAATTTTTTTTTATATACATACATAAACAATCAGGGAAATTAAGCATGTTTGTATCTTTTACAATGAACAATCATAACAACAGAAAACAATATTATGGATTTGCGGGACATCAAAATATTATGTTATATACACAGAGAAAAAAAGAAAAGCCTAAGTTTAAATCATATCATTTATGAAACTTGCTCATTTTGTGGTTTTGTTGAAGAAACAGCTCCCCATTTATTTTGTGATTGTAGTATAACCAATAAATGTTGGATTGACTTAAACTCTTATGTTTTTAGCCCCACAAATAGCTATAGTTTACATGAAATAGTGATGACCTAACGTCACATCAAAACAAGTCAAAAGTAATCGAGCACACACTTCAATCTATGATAAACCAATGGTAAGTAGGACCAGCCCACATAATTATCATACAAGAGACAGAAATGTAAAAATAAATATAAAAATAAATACATGTGGGAATAAATAAATATAAGAATAAATGAATTGCATAAAAAAAAAAAAAAAATAATAATAATAATAATAATAATAATTATTATTATTATTATTATTATAAAAAAATGAAAGAATAAAGTTTTAAAAATTTAAATAAAAAGAGAAAATGATAAATAAAGGAAAACAAGTCTACAAAAATACATTCAGGAATACTTTCATTAAAAACTAATTATATTTGTTTTATCAAAACATTTATTTCTTGATTTATTTTCTTATTTTATTTATTTATGTATTTTATTTATTATTTTTGCAGGTTTTGTCCTCCATTAATCCACAGGAGTTTCACCAATATTACTTCCAGCAGGTCTCTGCGGGAGCCCATTTAATTTCCTGTCACTGGATTGTACACAGGTTTACCTCTCGCTTTCTCTGTCTAGGTGTCTTTCCAAGACATCACCATTACCTACCGAGGAGCCAATGATGGCAACCATTTTAGTTAAAGCATAACTGCAGTTCTTCTGCCTTTGGCTCAAAACATCCCTAAGCAACACAAATATGCTGTCCAGGTGCCGCAACTGCGGAACCTTTCAGGCCGTGCCACTAAATCTCCCACAACACAGCAAACTGTTTCCTCTTATGTTTCCTCTTATTAAAAGTCTAGGGGCATAGCTCATAAATATACAATGCACCACCCGCCATTTGAATGCAGTGTGGGCTCTCGTGTTTGAATGCAGTGTGGGCTCTCGTGTTTGGATGCAGTGTGAGCCTATGCAATTTGGCTACCTTTCTCCTGTTTGAATTGCAGTGTGGGCTCTCCCATTCAAATGCAGTGTGTGCCTCAGCACATTGGTCGCAGGCTCTCCCGTTCGAATCACAGTGTGGGCCATCCCGTTCGACCGCAATGCAGGCTCTCCTGTTCGAATCTCAGGGTGGGCGCTCCCATGCGAAAGCACTGTGAGATTTCACGTCATTCATTCTGTGGGCTCTCCCATCCGAAACGCAGTATGAGCTCTTCTGTTCGAGTGCAGTGGTGGTGCAGTAATCTTAAGAGCCTTTTAGCTTTTTCCGTTAACCTTGGCTTTGGCATTTCCTTTGCTCATGGTCAAAATGAGCTCGACACACAATAAGGTGTGCCTAATTGTGATAAACCATGTGTGCCCTATTTGATACTGCAGCTACAGCGCTCCACCGTATAATGTGCTGCAGCTTCCACCCAAGATCGATACTGTCGCAGCATTGCCTGCATACTCTCGATTATGCCACTGCATCACCCCTATAGCATGATACTGCCCCAAAGATGCATATAAACTTAATTGACACATTTTCCATAACTAACCTTTTGCTTCCCTTACAGACATATATAAAGTTAAAATAATGATGTATTCCTAACTAACAATTTGATCCCATACAGGTAAGTACAAATGAACATTTGCTTCCCTTACAGGTGTTAATAAATCTAATGAAGTCTAATTTCTCCACAGTTGCTTTCAATGTCTAAGTTCCATACATTCATAGAAGTGCATCTACAGCAATGGAAAAGCAGCAGCACTCCCACAGGAGCTCCTTCACTATGCCCCAAAATACTTAAACCTCTGCCGCAGCAGTAGTTTAAACTCCACTCCCACAGGAGTACCTCCCCCTTTTTTTACTATTCCATCTCCTCTACTCCACTGCCACAGCACTGCCTTAACTCTGCTACCACGGGAGGCCCACTTTATTCTACTGCCACAGCAGTGGTTTAAACTCTGCTCCCACAGGAGTACCTCCCCCTTTTTTTTACTATTCAATCTCTTCTACTCCACTGCCACAGCACCGCCTTAACTCTGCTCCCGCGGGAGGCCCGGTTTACTCTACTGCCACAACAGTGTTTAAACATACTTCTGTCAAAGCCTTTTTTCTTCAGTTCTTAGCTGCTGCAGTTAGCATTACAGGAGATAGCGGTCATCACCTCCTCATCTCAAAGCACCATATTTCCCTATTTATGGGTAGTCTATTGAGTGAGGCTACCTCTGCATACTTCAATTACTTGCTGAGCTTACCTGTTCAAATGCCGTGAGCTCTCTCTCTCTTTATAGAGCAGTCTCCCATTTAAATCGCAGCGTGAGCCCTCCCTTTCGAACGCAGCACGAGCCAACTCTCATTCTCACCTTCCCCGTTCGATTGCTTGCTGGGCTTACCCGTTCGAATGCCATGAGCTCTCTCTCTCTCTCTCTCAATAGAATAGTCTCCCATTCTAATTGCAGCATGAGCCATCAACTTCTACGACAAGTGGTGGACTCTCATTCAAATCACAGCATAGCCCTCTCAGCCAGCCATCGTACAAGAATGCACCTTCAAACAAACGCGTAATGCACTCCCTCTATACAGATTTTGGGGGGGAAGAACAATTCAGAAGCATCTGCCAAGCCAATTTACCAAATTGAATTATTGCTGGCTTGCTGTTCTAAATACTTCCTGCCATAGTCATAGTACTGTTCTTTCATCTTAACGCCTTTTTGGGGGTAATCAGGACTCAAGTCGAGTAACGAGCTCCGAGCCCTCCAGTATACAGACATCAAGCCAAATACCTTTACTGCTTCAACACAAAATTACATAAACATACGAATTACTGAACCGTTGTGCGACAGTTATGTGGATGTAAATGCCAAGAAAATTAACAAAGTCAAGTGAGAATGGCCAGACTGTTTCGAGTGAACAGAGAGGCTATGGTGACTCAGATATCCACTCTGTACAATTGTAGTGACCAGAATAGCATCTCAGAATGCACAACATGTCAAACCTTGAGGCGGATTGGCTACAACAGCAGAAGACCATGTCAGGCACTTTATTAGGACCATAGTGTTGAGTGTACGTTATCTAAAAGTCATTGAGAATCAGTTATATCAAAAGAGAGCTATGCAATCAATTGAAAGTTTTTGTTGACATACCTTCAAATAAAAACATTTGCTGTACCATGTACTACCATCAGATTCCATATGTCCAAATAATTTTTTTCAGTCAGACTGTAGTGCCCTCAACTAATCTAATAAATGACACTGTTACTCTCCCCCACTAGAGGGTACAGATGAGTCCATCAGTCATAAGGTGATGAATTAGCAGGAAAGTGAGACATTTACTACCATACTAGAAATGGTTTTTCGAAGATTAAGGCAGACCATGTCCAGAACCAGTTTGCTGCAGATCTTTTGAAGAATTGGAATTTGATTGGAGTGACTTAACACTGTTTACATGGTTAATGTTATGCAGAGTGATAGTTTGTCCTGTGGAATTGACATTCTTGTCTGGATCTGTAACTTTCCAGAGACAATTATGCCACTATGATGATGATGGAGATTATGATGATGATGATAATAATAATAATAATAATAATAATAATAATAATAATATAATAGGAAAAAACTAGGCTAAGGCCCCTTGGGGTAAAAGGCACTTTTGATTTTATTTTCTCCCAAAAACACTAAACAGATGCACAGTACTTTGCTAAAAATCTGTTTGTCACTGTACACTGAAAAATATTCCTAATCCATGAGATCATTGCATGCCATGTCTAAAATAAAAATTTGAGGTAATTTTATCTAATATTCAATACTTTTTAAAAAGTTGAAAATGTATGTAGTTAATGAGAATCCCTGAATTATCATATTTATTTTTAGACTAAATACTTATTTGTAAGTTTCATTTATTTTATTAAAGGTTATGAAATCAAAAGATTTTAAATAACTGTCCAATAAGTGAAAGGATTTTCAGAGAAAAAAAAAAAGCCCCACTGGCCCCACAAAGCACATGTTTTTTCTTAAGTGGGGTGAATAGATTTGTTATGAAAATGTTTCAAAGTGGGCTCACATTGACTGATCCAATTACAATGGAGATTCTTTTATTTTATTTTTAATATAAAATACTTGAAATGTTATGAAATGTCAAATGTGACTGAAATTAACAGAAAATTGTTAACCCTTTTCTGAAGTGGTTTTATATATATATATATATATATATATATATTTGTTTCTTTTCAGCAACCGCTTTGTACACCAAAGTTGGAAAGTTGTGTATATTGTATACACAGCCATTTTGTGCCAGCCCGACTCCTCTGTAGAAAACATATCACTTTTCTATTGTTGTCCTTCAGTCGCAGTATAAGGCAGGCTACTGATCAAACTGGCTTTCATTCAGATAATAGCACTTCCTGATGGGAACGAGTTGGATGTGCTGGTGTTTGGCATGAAGACTTGGACGCAAAGCTCTGGTGACTGAGAGATAACTCCATCTCAGCATGTGGTCTGAGGGTTGGGAAGCAGAAGGAGGGTAAGGACAGGAGAGGAGAGCCACTGAACTACCGCTCCCCTGCTGTGTCCAAACCTCTGGACTCAATCTCTTGATTCTGTTCTCGCTGGAATCCACGAGACACAGAGAGACAGTCAGATATCCATAAAAAAGAGTGAAAGAAGATAAAGGGTAATTCGGAGAAAGAAAGAGAAGATAAAAGTGAAGTTTGTAATGGAAAAGAATATGAGGGCAAAGGAAGAATGAGTCAAAGAAAAAGACAGCCAGATGGATGTGGGGGCGACCGAGGGGAAAACAAGAGACATAGAAGGAGAGTGAAAAACAGAGGAGGGCAAGAGAATGACAGACGCCTCAAGCTCTCTCTCGATTGGGATTACGTAGCTTGGGCTTTTGTAATTAATGATCTTCATTCTGCAAACACAGCACTGTGAGAGCTGTCATTTCACAGCCATCAAATTGCGATTCATAGTCTATGCAATGTGCTTTTCACGTCAGCTAATTGATGAAAGCCAAAAGGCCCTCTAATGTCCTCTAAGCAGGGGCAACTACATGAAAAATGCCATGGCGGGCAAGACTTTTGGGGAAAAGAAGTCATATAGCTACAGCTCCATCTGCATTGCTAAGTAATTAACGAAAGCAAAATGTACTTTTCTTTCTTCAAAGTGATCCACTGTAAATCAACACAATTGCCATCAGGCAAGAGCAAATTAAAGACAATTTTTTTTTTTTTTTTTTTTTTTTAATGTGTGCACTTCAAAAAGTAAATTTTTACCAATCAGATCTCCACAAGGTGAAATTTTGCTTTGGCATTCCTAACATACACATACCCAAAACATGACCACCTTGTTTTATACAGTAGGCTTACTGAACTACATTGATATAACATTTGTTATGACGATCCAAAATACCACAATAAAATGCCATACCTCCGCCGAACAATGTAATTCTAAGAGCTTGTTGAATGTTTTAGATCTTACTGGGGAATTCTTAAATAAAATATTGCACAATATCTTAAACATTTCCAAAACGCTATAAAAATGCTATTATATGTTTATGTAAGTTCATATTTTTCTTAATATCTATTTACGGCTAGTTATGATATGTATATGAAACTCTTCTTATTCTTGAAAAATGCACACATATTAATGCATGCTTGAAAAATGAAAGAGTTTTGTTGTCGCATTCAGCGATGCATCTAACCAGAGTCTTCGTGCATTTAATGACACTGCCTCACTAATATCACGCGCATCCCGAGCAAAATACCCCTCTCATCAGCACCGCAGCTCGCTCTCTCTCTCTCTCTCTCTCTCTCTCTCTCTCTCTCTCTCTCTCTCTCTCTCTCTCTCTCTCACACACACACACACACACACACACACACACACACACACACACACACACACACACACACACACACACACACACACACACACACACACACACACACACACACAGGGAGAACAGAGGAGTGGTACAGTCCTTGGCTCCAACTATAGAACTATCGTTTTATACGGTTCTGGAATTGTAGCTCGGGGTTCGATGGGTCCAGATCGCTGTTCCGTTATTTACGCAGAGTGAGGTCGTTGGCGGAGAAATCCCCCCCCCCTCCTGCGCGGGAGCATTCAGTGTGTGTGTGTGTCTCCTGAGATGCGCGGGAAGGCGTGACTGCTGGAAATTGGTCGTACTAGCCGTTATTTTACCTCGCCTCACAGCTGCAGCCTTTAAGTTTGGATACCTACACAGTAAAGTTGTGTTTCCTTCTACGCCAATGGAGATCTAAACCGAATTTTACGAGGTAAGATATCATGTCTGAAGGAATCGGGTCAGGTTATTTGGATTAATGTTGCTTTACTTGTTAGAAAATGTAGTTAGTTAACGTTTAGCTATCATTGCCAGCCTGGAGGCATCATATTTAGTGGTAGGTCTATAAAAAAAGGTTGTAATAAATAAACGTACATCCTTCATGTAGCTAGTAATTTATTGAAGCGTTTGCAGCTGTAAATTGGCAATTTTGAATACCCTTCATTTACTTCAGTGACATTGACAATACTGTGACCAAACACAAATGTATGTAGCAACCTTCAGATAACAAATGTGAGGATAATAGTTTGTGCGTGGATTGAGGGCTTATCTGTACTTGTCATGCATCAGATTGCCAGCAAAAGTCACAGAATACAAACAGGTAGTTGAACATTTATATTCAGTGACAAAACAGAGCACACCACGCGTGTTTTATTCAAATTCAGGTGAGGAGAAATGATAGAACATGACAATTTGAATACGTTCCTGATGATTGTTTCCACACTATCTCGTCGTATACATTGTATACATTAACGTCAGTAGTTATACTCATGTATAGAGCACCTCGCTGGGTCTCTCGAGTGAACCGACGCTGGACTAGCACGCGCTCAGGCTGTCAAAGAGTTTGCGCAGTCCTCGTGAAGTGGAAGAAGCAGCTGTTGATCATGATGACGAGATCAACATTTCAGTTACAGGCCTAGTCAGGAGAGCAATTTAACAAGGCGTCGTTTAAGTGCTCTCTTTAGCATGAGACGCACGGAGAACTGAAACATTGTTATCCTCAAGTCCAGATTTGAACGGTTTAGCCAATAATTTGCTCCCGCAGGCTCATTAAAAGACCAGTTGTAGGTCTGACTGGACCATTTATTTAAAAGTCCCATTAAACGTGGTAACATTTACATTATTGTCTTAGGGTAGCCTACTTCGTGTTGATGAGCATATCACTAATAAGACTCGTTTGCCATCAAAGCGCTCATTGTACAAGAAATTACTTGAGAAATCAATTCAACAATGCTTATAGTAATAGGTACTCATAGATACTGATACACAATGCAGATGTAATTAATTGCAGGTACTTTAAATGTAAGTATAATGCAACAACTTGTATGCACACAATAAGTACATTGTATCAAATGCTTAAGCACATACAGTAGTAAAGATATCTAAGATAAAGTGGTGCCTTTTGTTTTGGAGGTGTATTCATAGCTTTTTGCATTCATATGGATTCATTCTGCTGGACAATGTTATGACAGTCTCAATGAAACATTAATCCCCTTAATCCTGTATTAGTTTTGTCACAGAAACTATATCTTTATCCTAAAATATCAGTATGTCTGCCACATGCTAAGGAGAAAAGCAGACTTAAAAAATAGATAAAAATAGCTTCATTGTGATCAAACATGGCAGAACGAAAAAATCAAGTTCTGGTTTTATTGTGACCGAAATGGGAACCAACAACACAGGCCTGCCATTTAGATTTTTGTTTTGACAATCATGACCATTACACAGAAAACAACATTGGCTAGTTGATTTGTAGATTCATGTTACATAGATCTGTAGATCATTTTTTTTTCAATGAGACTTTGTGAAACAGACAATGCCAAACTGAAGCCCAACAAATTCTCGGCCAGTTTTTCTTGTTGTTTACAGATTTGTGGTACTTTTTGAAAATAGAGGTCATTGTGATCATACAACTCCTGATTGTATTGTTCACTGATTAGGGAAAAAAATACACATTGCCGGATTGGAGGGTGAACAGAGGAAAAAACAAAACAACACAGGTCATCAATGTCAGTTGCTTATTTAGAAGGTTTTGTCTGTCTCATGTATCACATATTCAGGCAGGAGGAGGTATTGTAGCCTTTAACCATAGCAATGGTTCAAACAACGAAAAAGCTAAAATAAAGCAAGGTCAAAGTTAAACCTCAGAAAATTAAAAAAGAAAAATTGCATTCATCAATGCATCATTCAATCAGCGCAAACCGAAATCCGATGTCCCTTTTATTCAGCATGCATCATTGAAAAGTGCAACCAATAAGTTTAAAAAAGTTAGTGGTTTAATATCATGGCTCTTCCAATCTTTATAATGGGAGTATATGGTACCTTAGATTTTGAAGCCCAAAAAAATCACCCAGTCCATCCATCAAAAAATAAATCCATATGATGTGGCTCCAGGGGGTTAATAAAGGCCTTCTGAAGTGAAGCTATGCATTTTTGTAAGAATTATAGTTTATATTTATAACTTTATAAACTGTAATCACTGGCTTCCATAACTGCCGCCCGCATGTTCACAAGAGAGTTGAGTTCCAGCGTATGACATAAGCATAGCGTAAGCTGAGAAGTTACGAACGCAGAAGCACACGTTTTTTACAGCAAAGGAAAATGGTGAAAAGAAGTGCGTAGTTTTAGCTATACAGTAGATTTGTATTAGTCTTAAAATGGTGCGGCCAGTCTTTCCAATCGTCCATTCATGGCAGCAAACGCTCTCAGCCTCTGTTGGCATTACCTTGCATTTCCTGAATGAGCACCACCACGTCTCCCGTACTCTTCATCTATTAGATTCTTTTGTTTGTGCCACTGCTGCAGCCTCCTCCATCTCTCAGAGTTCCTGGTTAGTGTACTCCGGTTCTAACAAATAGGGCTGGGCAAAAACTCAATCTTCTCTTCTCTTATATCGAAATCCTCTGACATTTTTCTTTAAAAATCCTCGTTGTTGTGTTCTAATTTGTGAGTGGCATTTTGTTTTGCTCTATCCTATGCACTTCCATTTTCGTTACTTCTCACCGGAGCTACCGCTATGCCTACGTCATGCACATAAAGTTATATAAAGTTATAAATATGGATATCTTTCTTACAAAAACCGCATTGCTTCGCTTCAGAAGGACTTTATTAACCCCCTGGGGCCGTATTGATTACTTTTATGATGGATGGATGTGCTTTTTTGGGCTTCAAAATCTAAGGTACCATATACTCCCATTATAAAGCTTGGAAGAGACAGAATATTTTTTAATATAACTCCAGTTGTGTTTGGCTGAAAGAAGAAAGTCATATACACCTAGAATGGCTTGAGGGTGAATAAATTAAGGGATAATTCAAATTTTTAGGTGAAATAACCCTTTAAGCCGCTACGCACTGTCTCTAGGACGCGAGCCATGTCCCAGTTGTGGTGGCAATTGGTTTGGCACGTCTAACCTTAACAATGTAATGCCAACAAAACCCTAAAACCCTAAAATGACGATTTACAGCACAAATAATACATGAGTTTTAACAGCATATTTAATGTGTTCTTTTGTAAAATTATAAGCTTCACATTTCTGCCTTTAATCCTCCAAATATTGACTCCATTCACTTTCATTGTATGTGCCTCACTCTATAACCTTGATTTTTGCTCTTTTTAAAGAAAAGGACGGACAAGTCTAAATAATTTTTTGTGGTCATCAACAATATGCCACAAATGCTGTCGATTGAGTTTAACTTGTATTGAACCCAGAATATTCCTTTTTTTCATGTTAGCGACCATAATCAGTCTTGCACACTGAGGGACACATTCAGTTTTTTTAATTGCCATTTAACTGCACAGTCTGTAGGAGTACATGAATAAAAAAATATATATATATATTTTTTTTTATGTCTGGTAGTTTGTAAAAATGTTTGCTTTGATTTTCTTGAACACTCCCGGTGAGGTCACTTTTTTAGTCCAGCACAGCGAGAGACGGAGTGAATAAGACACAACGTGTATGTGCGTGAGTGTGTGTGAAAATAGTTTATCCATCAGTGCCTATTTCAACAGTGCTAAGCAAACAGGCGTAGGTTAATGTACCCTGACAAACACACACTTCAAGCACGGCAGGCTCTGCATATCACATTTACACTCTATTTATTCTGCATAATCACAGTGGACAGACCTGAGCTATGTCAGCTTAACATTGTCCAGGTTATCACAGCCTATAAAGGATTTATCTGATTTATCGTCTCTCCAAAAATGTTGTTCAATTAATTGTCAATAAAGTGTATTTGATTTTTCTTTTTAAATAGTGGTAGACTTGGAAACTGTCCTTGGCTAATATCCATCCATGCTATTTACACGTGCTTGATCTCTCTACATGCTTCGACCTACAAGCACACATAGTAAAGCTTAAACAAGCAAGTATACATGCCAAGAGACAGGCACAAGTACATATTGCTCAACATTTGCTAAATGCAAAACCGTTTTAACACTTCAGTGAATTAATGGCTAATCAGTGTAAAGGTACTGTAAGAGATGCCATACAAAGCAGTGTTTGCTGGCAGTTACAGTTACAGGATCCTACAGCTAAATTGACATCTGATTTCCCTCGTGGACTTCAGCATGTCAACAAGGATTTACACATATTGATTACTCTTTAAACTAGTTTCATTTAAAATTGGCTTGTCACTATAACCAAGTATAGGAAAAATAAGTATTTCAAGATATATATACACACACACACACACACACACACACACACACACACACACACACACACACACACACAAGGAATTTACAGCAAGAGCAGAAGCTTTAACACTGTTTAGCACTACTAATTAATGCTTTTGATGGATGTATAGTCAAAATGATAATGCAGCAGACATGCAGTGCAGTTTGAGCTGAAAAGTAGTATCTAATCTTTGTGTATTTTTGAGCACTCTCTTTAAGTTTAGTCAATAATTTCAATGGTTTAGTCAATGAGTCGAATGATGATCAAAATTTTCCCTTGTTAATTTGGTATATCACATCAAATATATCGACTAAAAAGAATCAAGGGTATTTTCAATGTCAAACAATATTTTAATGTGAGGCATTAAACAATTTAATTTGAGTTCTCATATGAAAATGTGCTTATTGGTATAGAATTGTGATGTATTCCTACTAAGCACGATTTAGTGATATATTGCCATTAGAGTTTTATCTTTTACATTTGTGTCTTTTAATAGCATCTAAAAATTGCTTTTGTGTGCTTCTGGCCATATGTGTTGCAGTGTAAAGGTTAAGAACATTGTGAATTTGGTGTGGTTTGTGTGAAAGCAAATTTAACAAAGTGATTTATCAATCCCGGTATGTCTTGAGCTTTAGCAACCCGATCTCATGAAAAGTCATACTTAATTTACTATTTCATGTGATGTTTCATGTGATGAGGCTATTTCATGTGATTTGGCATGGTTTTGTGCAAATTCCCGGATGTCTAATGGAGAAGTGTGAGTTTTGTGCACGAGGTGTTAAGGACATGCGTATTAATATTAAGCCCTTACCCAAACCCCTTATCTAAACTTAACCAATCAATAGAGTGTGTAAACATGATAGGAAGCTGTGGTGTGTGACAGAAGCAAGTAATTGTCATGTATTAGGTGTAAACGATGTCCAGCGATGTCTTTGGCTGTAGCGAAAGTCATGGGAATTAAAACAATTGCAGTCACACGATATCATACAAATTAGGGACATTTTTAAAAGTAATTGGAATCCTGACATTACACTGTGTGTTGCTTTTATATGTCCAAAAGTCCATGACAGACTTGACTGCGTACAAGTACACTTTTTTCCAACCCCCGTAACATTAGTCCTAAATTAGCTCTCCTTTTCTTTCTCTCGCTCTCCATTCAATATCCCCCTTTCCAACCCAACCTTACACAGCTATCCATTTAGCTGTGGAGCTCTCTTGCCTGCCTTCTGCTTTGTTGGAGGCAGCCTATGATTTGCCACAGGCAGGAAGTGCGCTGACCAGGCAATGAAACTCGCCAGTATCTCTCTTCCAAACTGCCTCAGCTCTGGAACCAAGAGATTTACATTAATATCCTACAGAGATGACAGTCAAAGGATAATGCCATGTATGAGAACAGGAACAGATAGAGGGAGAGAAAAAAAATATAATGGGGTATAATATGAGAAATGGGCTGAGAAATGTGGGACGATATGGCACTCATCAGGCAAGCATGTAATATTCTATAATGGAATGAAATGGATTATTTTTAATTCAGTTGATTCAGATTTCTGGTGTTGTGTGAGGTTTGTTTGCTGCTGAATACTAAAAATAAAAAAAAACAAAAAAAAAAAACAACAGATTGGCTAGACCATTGGCTAACCCATTGTCATTTTTTGCACCTTCAACATTATTCAGGTGATACCACTTCAGAGGATTACTTTAAAGAACGAACACTTGGATGGTAGTGATGCACCGATAAGGAATTTCTGGGCAATACCGATAACCAATAATTCACAGCTCAGTTTTACCAATAACGATAACCAATATTTATTTTAATTTACATTTCTTTTATTTTAATCCTTTTACTTGGAACTGCTAGTTCATTCACAAAAAGCCTCTCATTTGAAAATAGATATAATTTAAAACTTGGAATGTCAGAGATACTTAGCCACATACAAATAAACTAACAAATTTTTCTGCAAAAATATTGCCGGTAATTCCATAATTGGCGCAATTTATAATATTTAGATTTTCCTGGATATATATCGTACATCCCTACTAGCCTAGTTTAGGGAGTATATAGATGATACTGCATATATATGTGGTCTTCTGCTGTTGTAGCCCATCTGCCTCATGTTGTTCATTCTGAGATGCTATTTTCTGAGATGCTATTCTGCTCACTACAATTGTACAGAGTGGTTATCTGAGTTACCGTAGTCTTTCTGTCAGCTCGAACCAGTCTGGCCATTCTCTGTAGACCTCAATCATCAACATGGCATATCCATCCACAGAACTGCCACTCACTGGATGAGTTTTGTTTTTGGCACCATTCAGAGTAGATTCTAGAGACTGTTGTGTGTGAAAATCCCATGAGTGTTGTGGAGATGCTATTTATATTAGGGCTGCAACTATCGATTATTTTTTTAGAATCGACTAATCTAATGGTTATTAGAATGATTATTAGACTATTCTAGCGATTATTGCCACGATTAATCATTAGCTCTTAACCGACTATTCAGATTGTGCCCCGACTTAAAAGGTAGTAATAAACGTGCTTGATAACTGTAAAGAGGGCAAAATCATCTTTTAAAAATACCTCTAAACAGTGCCGTAGTCAAGACCACCTAAACTGAGACCAAGTCAAGACCAAGACCACAGTGTTTCGAGACCAAGTCAAGACCAAGACCATACCATTGCGAGTCCAACACTGCATGACACACTTACGATTAAACGTGGAACATGCAAAAAATGTATGTAAAAGATCCACATTCCCATAAAAACACCCATAGAAATCAAATTAAGATTCCTCTTCATTTACCTCTTTTGTTGCCGTGTGTGTGTGTGTGTGTGTGTGTGTGTGTGTGTGTGTGTGTGTGTGTCATGAGAAATATCTTAATGATAAAATAATCAAATTCATTGCAAAGGTGAATTTTCTGTGTGAATTCCTTTCTTAACACTGCTTTACCATCCACCTAAAACAATAACATTTTTGTCAGGTTTTCTGGATGACTCTTCCCCTAGAAACCATCATTAAGTACAGAATATATCAAACAATTATTCAACACTTTTCTCTGTCTTTTCTTAAACAATATAGTAAGTTTCTTGTAGTTTTTGAACCAACAACAAGCCTTGTATAAATGTGCGATATTTGCTAGCCACATAACTAAATCTAGAAAATAGAACAGAGAATGCCAAACATAAGCAAAGTAGCCTATTTAAAATTAAAATTTTCCATATAGCACCATTTACTTGGTCTCTACTGAGTGACTTTCCGAAAATAAAGTTGCACCTGACTATAATTCACACCGGGTCAAAATCCCGTTGTTGATAGAGAGAAAAACTCCCCCACATAAGTCACTGACAGAGGTTTGATCCGGCAGACACTAGGATCCGGGAGTATCCGCCTGGCCTCCATTCACCATTTCAGATGTGAAGATTACAGTACCTCAGTATCTACACATTGTATAACAGAGTTTTTGCTTTTAGTAATCTAAAAAAAATTTGCTTTTAGTACAGTGAGGAAAATAAGTATTTGAACACCCTGCTATTTTGCAAGTTCTCCCACTTAGAAATCATGGAGGGGTCTGAAATTGTCATCGTAGGTGCATGTCCACTGTGAGAGACATAATCTAAAAAAAAAAATCCAGAAATCACAATGTATGATTTTTTAACTATTTATTTGTATGATACAGCGGCAAATAAGTATTTGAACACCTGTCTATCAGCTAGAATTCTGACCCTCAAAGACCTGTTAGTCTGCCTTTAAAATGTCCACCTCCACTCCATTTATTATCCTAAATTAGATGCACCTGTTTGAGGACGTTAGCTGCATAAAGACACCTGTCCACCCCATACAATCAGTAAGAATCCAACTACTAACATGGCCAAGACCAAAGAGCTGTCCAAAGACACTAGAGACAAAATTGTACACCTCCACAAGGCTGGAAAGGGCTACGGGGAAATTGCCAAGCAGCTTGGTCCACTGTTGGAGCAATCATTAGAAAATGGAAGAAGCTAAACATGACTGTCAATCTCCCTCGGACTGGGGCTCCATGCAAGATCTCACCTCGTGGGGTCTCAATGATCCTAAGAAAGGTGAGAAATCAGCCCAGAACTACACGGGAGGAGCTGGTCAATGACCTGACAAGAGCTGGGACCACCGTTTCCAAGGTTACTGTTGGTAATACACTAAGATGTCATGGTTTGAAATCATGCATGGCACGGAAGGTTCCCCTGCTTAAACCAGCACATGTCAAGGCCCGTCTTAAGTTTGCCAATGACCATTTGGATGATCCAGAGGAGTCATGGGAGAAAGTCATGTGGTCAGATGAGACCAAAATAGAACATTTTGGTCATAATTCCACTAACCGTGTTTGGAGGAAGAAGAATGATGAGTACCATCCCAAGAACACCATCCCTACTGTGAAGCATGGGGGTGGTAGCATCATGCTTTGGGGGTGTTTTTCTGCACATGGGACAGGGCGACTGCACTGTATTAAGGAGAGGATGACGGGCCATGTATTGCGAGATTTTGGGGAACAGCCTCCTTCCCTCAGTTAGAGCATTGAAGATGGGTCGAGGCTGGGTCTTCCAACATGACAATGACCCGAAGCACACAGCCAGGATAACCAAGGAGTGGCTCTGTAAGAAGCATATCAAGGTTCTGGTGTGGCCTAGCCAGTCTCCAGACCTAAACCCAATAGAGAATCTTTGGAGGGAGCTCAAACTCCGTGTTTCTCAGCGACAGCCCAGAAACCTGACTGATCTAGAGAAGATCTGTGTGGAGGAGTGGGCCAAAATCCCTCCTGCAGTGTGTGCAAACCTGGTGAAAAACTACAGGAAACGTTTGACCTCTGTAATTGCAAACAAAGGCTACTGTACCAAATATTAACATTGATTTTCTCAGGTGTTCAAATACTTATTTGCAGCTGTATCATACAAATAAATAGCTAAAAAATCATACATTGTGATTTCTGGATTTTTTTTTTTTAGATTATGTCTCTCACAGTGGACATGCACCTACGATGACAATTTCAGACCCCTCCATGATTTCCAAGTGGGAGAACTTGCAAAATAGCAGGGTGTTCAAATACTTATTTTCCTCACTGTATGTAACTCATGTACTCATATTCTTTATATGTTTCATGAGAGAAGCGTGACAAGTTAGCCACATCTGTTCATAACATCTGTAACTCTATGCTGTGCACAAATAAACAGCTTTTAGTTGTTGGATAAAACAGTACACCTGTTGTATTCTATTCATTCGGTTCACTGACTGAATGTTTTTACTAAAAGTGTGATGATGAAGCATCATTTTGTGGGAATATGAGGAGTTGCATTTTGACAGAGTTTGTTAAAATAATAATGTTATGATGGACAAAATATAGAAACTGGTTGCATAAAAACTTTAATGGAAAATATACTGAATTGGCAACTTTAAAACTCTTCTACTGTCTCTATACCTTCACTAAATTACTGTATAAAATTGTATTTATTTATTTTGAGGAATTTTATAATTTTCCATGGCACACCTGACAATCTTTCACGGCACACTAGTGGGCACAGTGGTTGGTAAACACTGGTTTAGCTAGCCAAATTGTATTACAGAAGATTTGGCTGACAACTCTCAGACAGCCACAGTTTCTTCTCCTGTCTCCCGCATTCACTTTCTTGGAGTGGGTGTGAAGGGGGATGGGGAGGGGTGACAGCCATTAACAGTAACAAAAATTTCTAATTCGAAATGAATAAAGTTATTGCTTGCATTTGAAGCAGGATGTTTTACATCCAATCACAGTAATGATGTTAACAAATAAATCAGACAATGCACTGGCAATTTAATGATATCCCCGCAGTTGTGGTCTTGACCTGTCTTGAAATAACATCCAGAGTCCTCTTTGTCTGAGACCGAGACAAGACACAGTAAAAATATGGTTGAGACCTTCAAAAAGTGACCTCGAGACCGGTCTGGAGGCCAAGACCGATCTTGAGTACTACAAAACTGCCTCTAAATTACATTCACTAAATTAGAGGATTTTTTTTTTTTTTATGTTTAGCTAATTCAGTAAATAATCTTATTTTTATGAAGTGTTAAAAAATCCTTAAAACAAGATACATTTACTTGAGAAGCAAAATATAAGATATTTAGACTTGCTTTAAGAGAATTTAACTTAAATATAAGTGTATTTTGTGTATTAGCATCATTTTTCACTTCTGCAAGTGCAGTAAAGACTAAATTTACTTATATTCAGGATCTATTCTCTAAAATCAATTATAAATATATGCTGCTTCTCAGGTGAATGTATCTATTTTAAAGGATTTTTAGATATTTTAAAATATTTATATTTTTAATATTATTATTATATTATATCTCAGATTAAATTTTTTTTCTTCTGAAGTATAGCTGTTAAAGTAAATGTATGATGTTTTAAATGAGTTTTAGATATTTATTTTGGAAAACAAGCCAAAACAAAAACAAATAAAAATATATATGTTGTTGCAGTGTATAATGGGTCCGAAGACTACCCTCTCTCTGTAACCAGCAATAGTGAGACAGAGAGACCCAATAGTAGAAGAACAGTTAATTTTATTGACAATAAGGATTTATTGACAAATAATAAGTTCAGACTTGTTAGCTTAGTGAGGTGCAGCCACTGGACAGGGTTCAGGAGGGAGCGGCTCAGGGGGCAGAGCCGTGGGCTCTGGTCTCGGTTGGGGAATGGCCTCCGTGGACGCTGGCCACGACAGTGGTACAGACTCCAGAGGCGTGAGCACTGGCAGCTGCAACTGGGGAATGCCTCTGTGGCCGTAAGCACAGGTAGTGACAGCGAAACAGCTTCCGTGGCTGTGAGCACTGGCAGTGACAGGGGAACAGCTTCCATTGCTCTGAGCACAGACAGTGACTAGGGAACAGCTTCCGCGGCTGTGAACACCAACATGGACTGGGGAACAGCCTCCGTGGCTGTGAGGACCAATATGGACTGGGGAACGTCTCCGTGGCCGTGAGCACAGGTAGTGAAAGGGAAACAGCTTCCGTGGAGTACTGGCAGTGACAGGGGATCAGCCTCCGCGGATGTGAGGACTAGCAGTGACAGGAACATCCTCTGTGACTTTGAGCACCGACAGGGACAGATCAACAGCCTCTATGGCTGTGGGCACCGACAGTGACTGGGGAACGACCTCCGTGTTCAGGGGAACTGGCATCGACAGGGAAAGGACCTCCATGGTTGTGAGCACAGGCAGGAAAGGGCAAACAACTTCTATGGTTGGGGGCACTAGCAGCAACAGGGAACAACCTCCGTGGTCGTGGGCATGGAAACGCAGATTCCACGTGCCAGCGGCACCTGAAACACATGAGTAAAAAAACGTCAACACGCTTGGAACAAAAACAAACAGGGAACAATGATGTCATGCACGGTGGTAACCAACATCTGGACCCAAGTGCTCACACAAAGAACTTACACAGAACACGAGACAGATAGGCGTGATGATGCCGCAGTCCTCGTCAGATCAAACTCAACCTGACAAGGTGACAAGCCTGTGACAACCTTTTTGTTCACTTCAATCCAACTTTAACTTACAAAAATCTCTCTCTTATTAATAAAGCTGCATATTGTCTTCACGATAATTATATAATGATTCAAAAAGTCACGAGTCATCACGTTATAATCTAGCTGCAGCAAGATGAGTGGTGAGTGTCCCCACAACAGTGAGTTTCAATCTCTCCCCCTCAGATCGGCACACTTCAGGCAACTCATAGAAGTGGCGCTGACCGCACAGAGAAATGCCAGTTTCAGAGGTTGCAGTTATTTACATGACCTGCTTCCTTATTATTGAACTTTAAACACATTAAATATAACTACATTAAAGATGTAATGTCGGGTTGTTTCCTTTAATAATGCTCGACATGCAAGTTTTACTTAAGCCGAGCGGTAGCTCCAGTTCTGCTTATTCCACAACAAGAGTGCTTCTGTATTTACTTATTTGGTATATCTTTTTCTGGACTGTGAGCTGCGTTTTCTTCCTCTTCTCAGTCAGACGAGAGATGCAGTGCTCTTGCGCACCATCATTAGAGTTTCATATGATACCATGGTACGTAAATTACATCAAATGGCTATTTAACAACTAAACATCGTACATTTTTTTTATTGTTGGCGTTGATAACATCGATAAAACATATATATTAGGGATGGGCACAAGTATTCGGGTACCCGGATGTGGCAGCAATGATCGATCATGAAGATGATGATCGATGTGATCATGCATGTAGTGACTTTTCACGTAATTCGAAATTCAGTGACATTTTCCTGACATCTTAACACACACGTGTCAAAGAGGGAGCTTATTTAAATTTTTGAGATCGATTACATTGTGATTTTGAGGGGTACATTGATTGCCAGAGACGTCTCATATCAACCAAACTGATACAACACTGCACTGCTATCGTTACGATAATCAAAAGATGGTGTAATTAATCGTGTTGTGAACACCTGCCTCTGCAAAACATTTGCTAAACATGTTTTATTATCATTTAATGTAAGAACTTTGACTCATTAATGGATATTATTTAATAAAAGTGATTGTTTGTCACTGACTGTAAACCTCCCTGCCCTGGGTGCCGACAATTTTGCGTGATGTAACACATCTTGATGAAATGGGAGTTGAAGGTTTTCACAGTTGCACGAGTTTCCAAGTTAAAAGTTCGACAAAGTGCTATTATGTTGCACTTTCCCCAGTTGAAAGGTGGAACTTCTAACTCTCCGACTTGAATCATCACAGGAACAACAATATGGAGCATTACAGCTTTCCCACTGGAGTGAACACTTGGGGAGACACACACACACACCAGTCGAGTGTTTCATACAGCTAGACAGAGCACAGCTAAATGGAACAGAATGCAGAGTCTTCAAAACTGAACTTGAACTTAATATGCATATTAAAAACACAATGGTTAAATCCTCCTGTTAATCCAACCACAATTTGAAAATGGACGATTCAGACAGTCACTAAAAAAACTTGTTTACGATTACTACGGTAACCTGAAGGAAGAACAGACAGACACACGTTTGCAGATGCTTTCAATGAGTTGGGCAGTGAATCTTCACATAATGACAAAATATGATGCATTATATTTTGATTATGCAATCTTTTATACATTTTATAACAGTTTATTTGAATAAAAGCCTATGTTAATGAATAGACGATACACTGGAACAAAAAGACACAATGCAGCACCCAAAGACGTTTATCAGACATGTTATTATATATACAGTAATGTCATTGCCCCTCGAGTACTCTACGAGTAATTAGTCTGAGGACTCGAGTAGACAAAATTACCAAAATGCCCATCCCAATACATATTCGTACATATATTTTCACTTACAGACATACTGGAACACACACACATACAAACATTACTTTCATCTTGCTAGCAGGCAATGTCAGACCCCTGCGAATCCTAGAGCTGCAGAACCATATCTGTAGAGTTTTAGATCTTCAGAACTAAGAAAGTGAGAATAAAAGCCCACGGCACTGCCATGTGAGACGTTTCAGCATAATGTTTTTTTTTAATAAGAGCTGTGATCTCTGTATTCTGATAGTGAGTGTGCTATCATGACCTCTTCAAATGCTGACATGAGGAGAATTGTTAAACATTTGTTTGATCAATTCATGGTCCATGATGAAACACATTTTAATGAAGGACCCCCCCCCCCCCCTTTCATTTCGATTAAAGGGCAATAATTAAAACAGGAAATTAGAGATCTTCAAGATAGTTATTAATTTAAATCATCATTCAGGGCATCATCATCTTGCAGTTCAGAACTGGCCTCACTCAACATGAAGGATTTTTTTTATCCGCTGGCCCAGTTGAGCCAGTAATTCACATTTCTTTTACCCTGCCAATATTCTGCCAATATATTATTTTATGTGTCAGAAGGAAGTAAATTTATATTGTTCATTAAATGTTTGAAAAAAAGTTACAAATAAATAATTAATAGTTTTAAATTTACTACAATAGTGGAAAATTATGCTGTTCTAATTTTTTTTTTTTATAATTTTTTTTTGCTTCAAAACAATGGAATATGGAGATTTTGTTTATAATTTTCAATCCATTCTAACTGATTCTTAATTGAATAATTAAAAAATTTTTTTTTAAATATTACAAATGATTCTCAGTTTCGCCAGCTGCTCCAAAACTCTTACACTGGCCCCGGACCAAGGAGCCATCCTTATTTTTGAGCCCTAACAGGGCAGATTGAGTCTAGCATGTTTAGTGAATTAGGATAGGGTTCAGTTTATTAAAATATTGGGTACGTTTTTGGTCCAACAGTAATGATTTAAGATCACTCTTTGCACATCTTAGATGTTTTTTTGTGAACACATCTGACAAAACAGTAATTGCTCTGTTAAAGCTAACCGGTATGACTCTAACTCTGAATGATTCAAGTCCAAGAAAAGCACAGCCTTGAGGTCATGAATACTGAAAAAGAGGAACACAAGTTGATGTGTCTTCCTCCAGTCCTGTGCACATCTGTGTCTGCTGTGTCACATCTCCACTGTGATGTGGGGTGGTGAAAACGACGAACCCCAGACAATAGTGGCACTATCCCAGGGTGCAGCAGTGTAGTGTGGGAGCAGACACTGGCTAATGGAAGCGTGCCCTTGTTTCCCATCTGTATTTTTTTCTGTTGTCTCACAGCAAGTGTGTATCTGGAAGCTGGGCTGGGCTCAGGGAGAGCAATGCAACGCATGAATTATGCAAAGCTGTCAAAGAAAGCTATTGTTGGTGGTGGCGGCCACTCTATAGCTCAGAACAGGTTGGCTGGGGGCAGCGATGAAGGCATGGGGTTCTGTATTTCTTCTGTTTTTTTGCACTTAGTATACTGGAGCAAACTTAAACAGCTGGTTGTGTATTATGGAGACAGATTAAAAAATTTGGACAGAAGTGTTAAAGAAAGAAATCCAGACAGCGGAGAGAAGAGGAGAGGAGTGAAATGATGGAAGAGGAGGACACTGCTGATGCAGACATACACATGATTTTGATTAGACTTGATTTGATTCAATTAAAGTGTCATGCATCATAATGAGATGCTAACACAGGAGAAATCAACTTTACTAAGACCTAAGCACAACAAGAGACGGTTAATCTGTACTCATCTTTAATATGCAGAACGGCGGGTGTTCAATTCATTCTTTATCTAAATATAGGGAATTCAAAAATGTATGCTTGTTAAGTTCTATATAATAATCATTGGCATGCATTAACATTGCAGCTGCCGTAGATGTAAACAAGAGCTCTGTGCCTTCTGGAGTACTCTGTCATAGAGAGAGATTTTACAGACTACCACAGGGAATTTATTATGCACACTGTATAAAATAATGAGCAGGATAACTAACTTTATATATGGTGAAACCATGCCATTATTGACCACCAAGGTGCTTTCAAGAAATTGGATATTCAAGTTGCCTTTTGTCTGCAGCAACCCACTCCGAATAGGCAACTTATTTGGAAAGATATATGATTTGACCCATTCTTAGTTGCATCTGGTAAATATATACAGTGAGGGGAAAAAAGTACTAAAGCGACTGAAAAATTACAATTTAAAATCTTTACAGTTAAAATAGTACACAAGTTTTAACAGAAGAATTAATACAAGTGCTTTAATAAAATTATAAGCTTCACATTCTGTGTTTAAACCCTCCAAAATTTAGCCACATTCACTTCCATTGTAAGTGCCTCACTGTAACTTCGATTAAATTTTTTATTATCATTTTTTTATCCCCGTTTCTCCCAATTCGGAATGTCCAATTCCCACTACTTAGGAAGTCGTCGTGGAGATGCGACACACCTCAATCCGGGTGGCGGTGGACAAGTCTCATTTGCCTCCACTTCTGAGACCATCAGTCCATGCATTTTATCACGTGGCTTGCTGTGCATGACACCACGGAGACTCACAGGAGGCTCATGCTACTCTCCGCGAACCACGCACAACTTACCACATGCCCCATTGAGAGTGAGAACCAATAATAGCGACCACTAGGAGGTTACCCCATGTGACTCTACCCTCCCTAGTAACTGGGCCAATTTGGTTGCTTAGGAGACCTGGTTGAAGTCACTCAGCACACCCTGGATTCGAACTTGCAACTCCAGGGGTGGTAGTCAGCATCAGTACTCGCTGAGCTACCCAATGCCCGATTTTTGCTTTTTTTTTTTTTTTTTAAATAGAAAATGAGGAACGAGTCCAAATAAATTTTTGTGGAAATCAACATTATGCCACAAATGCTGTCGATTTTTGCTTAATTTGTATTGATCCTGGAACGTTCCTTTAATCTAACACACCTTATTCAACTCATTAGCTTGTTAGAAGATACTCCAAGACCTAAAATGTATGTGTCAGATCAAGGAGACATTCAAAATGTGCACTGTTGGTGTGCCTCCAGGAACAGGGTTGGAAAACACTGATTTATTTCTACACTCGTACTTCATTGCAGCATACTCCTAAAGACGCACTGTAAAATCTAATTAGTTGACTTTACTTTTTCAAGGCAATCAATCCATTTACAAGGAAACATACTTGCACACACTGAGCACTTAATTAGGAACACCTGTTCATCTACTTATTCATGTGATTATCTAACCAGACAATCCTGTGGCATCAGTGCAGTGCATAAAATCTGCAGATACAGTTCAGGAGCTTCAGTTAATTTTCACATCAACCATCAGACTGTTTGAAAAATGTATCTCAGTGATTTTTTTTTACCATGACATGATTGTTGGTGCCAGACAGGCTGGTTTGAGTATTTCTGTAACTGCTGATCTCCTGGGATTTTTATGCACAACAGTCTCTTTGAGTTTACTCCGAAAAAAAAAAACATCCAGTAAGTGGCAGTTCTGTGGACAGAAACGCCTTGTTGATGAGAGAGGTCAACAGAGAATGACCAGACTGATTGGAGCTGACAGAAAGGCTATGGTAATTTTGGTAACCACTATGTACAATTGTAGTGAGCAGAATAGCATCTCAGAATGCACAACATGTCGAATCTTGAGGCGGATGGGGTAAAACTGCAGAAGACTGTGTCGGGCACTTTATTATGACCATAGTGTTCCTAATACAGTGTTCAGTGAGTGTGCATTAGCTGTTTAGATATCCACTCAAAGTTACTTTTACTAAGGATGATTGTGCACAATCTTCTGGTTAAAAAGAATGTTAGATATCCTATCTGCTAGCAATGAGCATGTGTTTTTACAACCAAACCATCTCCCTCTTGGCCTTCACTAACCAAGCTACCAATTTATTTCTCACTGGATGAGCAACTTTGAAGCAAATTTATGTCCTCCAGAGAAGTAACTGGATACTGTTACCGGAGGCCTCTCAAAAATGTATTATCCAGCATCATATTTCCATACCAAAATAGTCTATAAAGCAAAAGAGTGTTGTAGAGCTGGAAGGATTAACCTAATTGCCTGGCAATTTGCTTATTACTTATGACACGTTATTATATTATTTCTTATGCAGTATTTCCTAATCAATTCTGATATTTCTTACATTGATCACTGATAAGCCAAGATTACTATAATTTTAATAATAAATATTTTTTTTCTAAAATAACATTCTGATGTTTAAATTATAGATGTTGACATGATGTTATAGAAGTTCAGAGGAATAAATGAAAGTAAAGAGTTTCATGGTAAAGAAGGAAAAATTGTTGCATGGGATACATCAATAATTTTTTTTAATGAGATGTTTTCTTATGAAAGTGATTTCCAAGGTAATGAATACTTGTACATTTCCTATACAATAAAAATCATATAATAAGGCTAAACCACAGAGTGCCTATAAAATGTTGTACCACTTTAACACTCCAATTATCTGATAGCACAGCTGTTATAGTCGAGGAGTTAAAATAAACAAACTTTGGATGTAGAATGGTTAATAAGTTGGAAGTGGGGATGAAGAAATAAGATGTGTTCTGAAGATATGAAGTTGAGCGCACAGCATCTGAAACATCTGGATGGTACTGAGCACTGGGCTTGTCAGCTGACACTGTTATGATGATCATTATTTATGGAGTATGAAGTCAAAGGTGGAATCCGATATCCACAGCTAGTCCCAATGAAATGTAATTACCGAACAAAGGGACTTGCTGTAGATGTGCACTTTCATTCATCAGACCCACTCTCTCACACCATCCACAGAATACCCAATGTGCTTTGGTAAGAAAGATGGGTCATGAAGGTTGCCACCAATTTATTTAACCATGGGTGACTACATTGGTTCAAAGTCATGTCCACCTGTATTCTTGGTTATTGTGAATCCATTAGGTGTGCACAAAATAATATACAGCTTTCCAGAACAGGATAAACCCAGACACATCATTCAGAATAATTTGGACAGACATGTCCACGGTGGGGGCCTAGAGGGCCAGATCACTGTGCACCCCTATCCAAACTGTTATATATTGACATGAGTTTTATTCAACAGACACCATATGTGAATCTATTATGTATAAAATGAATAAATCACAAAAACAATAACTTAAACATAAAAATGTAAACAAAAGTATTTGCTTAGAGCAGTGGCATATCCTGGCATAGGCAACATAGGTGGTTGCACATGGTGGCAGCACTGTAGCATATTCAGGACTGTTTAGTTGTCCATTCTTTTATCCCCTCTCATTTAAAATGAATTGTGATCTTGTAAATAACTTTTCTGAGCGGCTCCATGTGCTTTATTTCGCTGCCCTGTCTCACTTTAGCTGTTATTGTTTTGCATCACAGAACTAGGTTAAGTGGTTGGCCCATGGAAAAAGAGTCTTTACCTGCTGAAAGCCAAACATGGTGAAAAGGAAGTCATTTGATGATAGTAGTAATGTTTCTAATTACTGTATATACATTGGCAGTCCATCAGAAGAAGCAAGGTCGGCTGAGCCTCCACAAATTTTTTTTCAAAAGGAATGTAACAACTAAAGTGATAAAACGAATAGTTGTTTTGGTGAATTTAACTACTAATGTGAATAACTCAGACACCTATATGGATTGCAGATTTTAAGAAATTTGGCATTCAATTATGTTCATGAATGAAAATTAGATGAATCATTTATTTTATTATAATTTAATAATAAACTAAGTGACATACAGCTTGAAACTCAAATAATACATGACAAAGTTATTTTTCAACCATTCTAATTCAATGGTAACACTTTACAATAAAGGTCCCATTTGTTAACATTAGTTAATGCATTAGATATCGTGAACAAACAATTAACAATATTTTTTTTTACAGTTTTTATTAATATTTGTTAATGTTTGTTAATAAAAATGCAATTGTTCATTGTTAGTTCATAGTACATTATTTAAAATAACTAACTAAAATTGATAAATGCTGGAAAAGTACTTTTCATTGTTGGGTCATGTTAACGAATGTTGTTAACTAATATTAAAAATGGAAACCTATTGTAAAGTGTTACCAAAGCAAACTTGTCAATGTCAACATTGCACCAGAGAAAAGTTCCTTACTGTAGAAGGAAATGTGAAACAGCCACCGAAGTAATTATGTGCAAATAGCCTACTTGTAATGAAGTGGGCAGACGAGGGAGTAAGGATCCAGGTGCAGCTTTATTCAAAGTCACAAAGTAAAGGGAAGTAGAAACACAGGAACAAATGAAACGTCCACGAGGGGAAAAATAAAGACATTAACACAAGATAATAACACGGGGAGTTTTCCAAGGAGGGCATAGGCAGGAACACGGACTAAGATAGGATTCGGGAACAACCATGGACTGAACATGAAACACCAAACAACGACCAACAAAGGACAAGGTGAACATGAGGGCTTAAATACAAAACAAGGGGAAACATAGACCAATGGAAAACCAAAACTCAAAACAAGATAACAAGACAATAAACTAAAACCAATGATAAATTAGAACTGATAACAAGATAATTAGACAATGAACCAATGAAAATCAGACACATAGACATGGAGGGAAAACAGGACATGACAAGACTTCAAAATAAGAGTGCATAAAACAAAAGGCAATACGGAACATAAAAGGTGCCAAAACTTAAAATAAGAGTGCATAAACAAAGAACAATATGGAACATAAAAAGTGCCAGAACTTAAAATAAAAGGTACACAAACCAAAGACGGTGTGGATCGTTACACTACTGTTATGCTGAGTGACTCCAGCCAGGTCTCCTAAGTAACCAAATTGGCCCGGTTGCTAGGGAGGGTAGAGTCATGTGGGGTAACCTCCTCGGTCACGATTGGTGATTCTCGCTATCAATGGGGCACATGGTAAATTGTGCATGGATCTCAGAGAGTAGCATGAGTCTCCACATGCTGTGAAACTCCTCTGTGTCATGCACAGTGAACCACGTGATAAGATGTGCGGACTGACTGTCTCAGAAGCGGAGGCAACTGAGACTTGTCCTCCACCACCCCGATTGAGGTGAGTAACTGCGCCACCATGAGGACCTACTAAGTAGTGGGAATTGGGCATTCCAAATTGGGAGAAAAGTGGATTAAAAAAAAAGAAAAAGAAATGCATGTGTTGATATTTTCCTCTGAGGTATTTTCAGTTCAGTGTATTTAATAAAATTAGGCTACTGTTTGCTCCCTGTGCGATCAAACTGCTTGGTTGTTTAACCAATAAACTGTTGCACTTGATGTAATGGAGTCCTGAAGAGCACACGTGTCGACACGTGAGTCAGAAGCATCATAGAAGAACTGGAAAATGATATGGTTGCTTCAACAATTGCGTTTTTCATGTCACATTTGCTTTTTCTTACACTATTGGTTAATTTTAGGTTAAGATTTAGGGTAGGGAGGTAGGTTTTTTTTATTTAAAACTTCATAGAGCATAAACCTTAAAACCAATGGTCCCATTTTCCCAAAAGCATCGTAAGCCTAAATAGGTTGTGGAAACGATCTTATAAATCATCTTGGAGTTACGGGCTGTTTCCCAAATGCATAATAACTTAAGTAGTACTTGAAAATCGTAGTAGCCTTGAGCTCTTAAGAGCACCCTCAGGACATAGACTTGCAGACGACTGCAAGACAGTCGCAAAATTACACTAAATACAATTGATGTCGAGTCTTACACATTATGCAGTAGAATACGTCATCATGATACTTTAATTTTTAATGTTATTTATGTAATATTCAATTACATAATTTTAGGGGAAAGGCATAAAATAGATTAAATAAAATAACACAAGGAAAAATAATTATGATAAAATAATTATACATAAATCAGTAAATTTTTTACATGGATTTGTGTGCAATACAGAAGATTACATTTTTATTAAAAGCATTGTTGACATTTTCCATGATTTTATTAAAAGTGTCTAAAAACCATACTAGATCAATGACTTGCCTCCACAGAATTAGTAATTCCTTTTCCAAGTTCTCAGGATACAAAGTCAATTGGTCTAAATCCAAAGCTTTGGCTTTGACAACGTACTGTCCAGTAATGGCCTTCCAGCCGGGTGCCTTCTAGTGGCCCAAGCAGGTCATTAAGTAAAAACTTGTCTGATTTAGTCAGGAGTTAATTTTGATCCCTAAATTAAAAGGTTTTCGAATGATGTGGACAGGTGGGCTTCATTACATTTATTGATGATTGGGAAGGTTAATGTTATTAAAATGAATTGTATTCCAAAATTCAACTACCTGTTTTAGTCTCTCCCGGTAGATGTCCCCCTCTCTTATTTCAAGAAATTTGATAGCATAGCAAAGCTCTTCATTTGCAATGGTAAGCATCCCAGTTTAAATTTCAATAAGTTATATAGGCCGGTTGACAAAGGTGGGTTAGGGCTACCCAAAATTTTGTTTTATTACTATGCATTCAGTCTAAGACATCTGGCTCATTGGTTGCTTCCACCTGAAAGATCCCCTCCCTGGTTTTGTATTGAAAAGGAAGTTATTGCCCCTATTTTGCCACTGCAGATCCTTCAAATAAAACTAACCAGAGAGGTTAATACTCCCTGTTATTTCTCATTTACATTCAGTATGGACAAAGGTGTCCAGAGTGTTTAATTCAGATATTTATTTAAATGTTGCCTCAATCTTATGGCTAAACCCCAAACTATGCATTAATAAGTCCACTTTTTGTTGGTCAGAGTGGATTGAGGGGGGTTAATAACACTTGGTGACTTATATGAAAGTGGTGTTCTGAGATCCTTTTGAAAATTTTGTTAAATATTTTGGGATCCCCAGATCTCAGTTTTTTTTTAGGTATTTACACCTCTTGCTTTGTACCAATTTTGGGAATAGCATACACCCCCCTATAGCAGCAGATACTCTGGGAGGGGTGATCACTGCTTTTGGAAAATATCACGAGGCATCAGTGTTTTACTCCTTGTTAATTCAGAGTCTTGGGGATGGAGTCTCGACCAGGGGTGTTGCTAGACATAAAGCTCAACTGGGGCACAGGCTCCCCATTACTCGTATCACTTTTTTCTTTCTTTCTCGAAAGCCTGCTGCATGCAAGAAGTGTGCAACATAATGCATTATACAAACTTCCCTTTAGAGGTAACAAACACAATTATTGGAAGCACTTCTTCCCTCCTTTTATAGCAATCAGTCTGCTTTAATAATCCAATCAGAATGATAGAGTGATTTCACCTGACTAGTACTCGTTCACACTTTCCCAGGTGCTGCTGATATGATTAGTGAAATTATGTTAGCTGGTTATTTTGTGCCAGGGCCAAAAACAGTGAAATTGGGTTTTAGTGATAAGTTAATTTTTTGGCCAATGAAGCTTTTTTTCAATTATTTAAAATACATCTGATCACTCTGCACAGTAATCTAGAAACAATTTGAATCAACACCACAACAACTGAAGCAGAAACTTTGCGACGCACAAAATGTATAACGCTGCCAATACTTTTGGCCACAGGGAAACCTCTGCATTATCTAACAACAGGCAAAACGGCTTTAGACAAAAGGTCTCAGTTTTATCTTGCTACATTTGATGTTCAAACCTTGTCTGCTCGTGTAACAGTCAGGTGTAATAAATTATATCCCCATTAAAATACAATACATAATAAAATTAGATTTAATAAATTGTATATTTGCCCTATGTAATTAACAATATATAGGAACTGTATTAAAAATTAATAAGGAGTGATAAATAAATGCTAATGCAACAGGCTGGTAAAATAGACATTTATTCATTTTTATATCTTTTTCATTTAATATCTATCGGACGACGCACCCTGAATGTAAACGAGTGTAAATGCCAACATCATATATGTTGAAATGATTGATGACCATCACGCAAAACATGAGCACATAATGTTATTAAATGAGTCTGCTTTTTTAGTCTAACCATTAGGCCTACTCCTGGTCGGAGGCTTCCATAATTATTTAGTTCATACGTAAGTTTACGTTAAGTTTAATGGCGCAGCGCTCAAATTTGTCAAAAACAACGCAAGTTGTGACTTAGTGCCCATTTACACCACAACTATGCTAAGTTGTAACGTACGTATAGCTGGTGCAACCGGCCCCAGGACTTGTGATTGGCTGTGTGCTGCAGTGGCTTTGGTTACAGGAAGCACACAGACGCATAATGGACATGGACATGGATTTCTGTGCGCGTGCATCAGATTTGTGTTTTCGGTTAAACTGCGTTGCTTATACAAGCGTTGATTGGGTGGGTTACTGCGGTGCATTTAGATCCATTTCTTTTTTTCCAGGATTATCAATATTAAATGAGTGCACTGACATTATGAGATTGTTAAAACTCAAACTTAAAATTTTACTGGGGCACAGCAGATTTATACTGGGGCACGTGTCCCAGTAAAAGGGGACTAGTGATGCCCCAGGTCTCAACCACTCACAAGAGATTATGGAAGAAAGATTTAAATTTGGAATTGGAGGAGGGAGATTGGGTTAAGGTTTTAAAAAACATAAAAACTGCATCTAGAGATGCAAGGGTACTCCTTATACAATTTAAGATTTTACATCGGTTCCATTGGACCGCCTCTAAATTTTATAGGCTTGATCTTAAAGACACACCCACCCACATGCTGGCAATGCCAATCAAAGGATGGAGACATATCCCCTGTCTTTTGTGGGTGTGTTAGGATCCAGGAGATTTTGGTCGTTTGTTTTAATCTTTTTATTGTTATGTGTGTCTATAATCATCTGTATACGTTTATATGACCACAGTGGTGTTTGTTGGGGTTAGGGTGGGGTTGGGGATTGGGAGGGGTGGTTGTGGGGTTTAAATGTTTGAATGATGCCATTTTATTTGTTTTGTTTTTTTTTGCTCTTGTATATATGTTTTGTGGAATTAATAAAAAATGTTAATTACAAAAACAAAACCGTCTAAAAAATAAATACATTTTGCCCTGGGTTTTGCAATTTGGCAGATCGATTTGATTAAGATTGCAATAAGCATATTATATTTTATTGTCAACAGCAGAGCCCAGGGTCACTAACCACACTAACTTTCATTCTCACCTTTCCTCAGGTACAACAGATGGTCAGGGATCTGATTTAGTGAGGCTATGGGCATTATATCATTGTAAGTGAGGTATAGTTATCTGCTGTCTCCTTGCCTGGTTGCCTCTTGCTATGGTTCCCACTGGTCCTTCTGCTTACTGCTGAGTCTTTGCTTTACAATATCCCATGGGTCAGTGCCCACCTAAGCATGATATAACCTGCCAGAGTGCTTCTGTGATCTATATTCCTGCTTCCCATTCCTACAAATCCTCGTGTAAACACTTACAAGTGGATGACTGCTATATTTGCTAAAATCATGCTAACAAAATTTCAGATATTTTTGGTGTTCTTGATTCAAAAGATTAAATCTTTCTAAAAAAAAAAAAAGAAGAAAAAAAAAAGGACAACACAAATTGAGAAATTTGGGAGCATTATCAAAAACATCTAATTCATGTCCATTTGTTTAAATTAATCAGCAATCTATGTAGATTTTGTCTTTTTTTTTTTTTTTTTGGTAATTAAGCAGATTTTAATCTTATTTGTAGACCGGTTTAGAACCAGACCAGTATGTCTGAGCCTCCATTGCCCCTAGCTAATCTAAATTCATCTGAGTGCAGGACGGTGTTACCTGAGGATAAGTCAGTGGGTTCTGTTCAATACAGTGAAGGATACGATTGTGTGTGTGTGCAGTTTACCCACTCTGCCTTTACACAACATCACACTCATACGAAAGAATAAAATGACCAATGCTGTAAATAAAACTACATTTAATTTACCGACACATTGTCTGATAACATGTAGCACCCTCTGTTTAAGACTGGAACATTTTGGTTCAAGCTCACCATTTGTTTTTACCCCAATCATATCCCATTACTGTGGCCTTATGCAGAAGTGCTAAGTCAGTCTTATTTCCTTCTACATTGTTTTATCAGAATCAGAATCTGCTTTATTGCCAAGTATGCTTACACATACGAGGATTTTGTCTTGGTGACAGGAGCTTTCAGTGCACAACAATACAAAAAAAAACAATACAAAAACAGCAGCAAGACATAGATAATAAAAAATAACATTTTTTATATATATATATATATATATATAAAAATTAGACATATACGCACATACACATACTTAAGTGCAAATCTAAAACAAATCCTTTATATAAAGTAAAAAAATACAGTATGTTATGTACAGTGCAAAAAAAAAAAAATTTCCCTTTGTATGTAATGGCAGAAGAGGATATGTTAGATAATATAATTATAAATATAAATATCATCCTTATTTCTCTTATCCCCTTTTATACTGTTTTAACTGACAGTGGGGCTCTAGGCTGATGTGTTTTCCACTTGTTTATGTGTGTTGACTGCTTCATGAGATAAAATGGAAGACACTTCAGAAGAAATTCAGGAATATCCTATTTGGAATATCCTTAAAATCACACACCACCAGTGAAACTCCAAACCAATCACCCAGAGCGTCACTGAATGGTGTTTGGAACAAACCTTCTAGGAAACCTCCTGAACAAGGCTTACATATGTGTGTTGATGACAAAGAAAATAATTATTGATTTAGAATTTAAATTTTTTGGAAAATGCTGATGTTTTCTTCTATGCAGGACTGGGGTGAATACCTTTTCAACATTGCCAATTAAGAGACGTATCAAGAGTTTACTCAAATTTGCTAAACTTAATGTAATTTTAGTACGTTTAGAATCCTGAATGTGTTATTCATATTTGCTTCTTAAATGTGAAATTATGCTGCTCTGATGTTGATCAAAACAAGAATCTGCAACTGTATGAGCTAAAAAGGTTATAATTTAATTGTATTTTTATCAGTAATTGATTGAGGTTCATAGCCAAACAAGGTACTGTGTTGAAGGAACAAGGTGTTTACAAACATTCTGTGATTAATGATACGGATTAACAGTGTTGTTAGAAAAAAAAAACTATTTGCTGTCTTATATACACTGCTATTGCCTAATTGTTCTTTTAACGCTAGACAGGGGCCTTGATGAACTAAGCAGGAGTGACATTTCTATAGAGCCTTATTTGAATATCCAATTTTTTTCTTTGCCTCCCTCTCTCTCTTTCTCTTTCTCTCACTCTGTCTCTAAGCAGGTGGAGTGGAACTAAAAGTACCAAAAGAGGTGCAGAGAAAGACTGACAACTGGAAAAAGCAAACAAGCATAGACAGAAGAGAGAGGAAGAACCAGAAGAGAGAAGCATAGAAGAGGAGGTACAAGAGAAACGCATCATGAATGCAGCATGGAAGTGAAGGAGCGCCGGCCTTACTGCTCCCTCTCTCGGAGCAGGAGAGAACGAAGGAGATACGGAGAGAGGGAAGGAGACAGAGAGGAGGGGGAGTGCTACAGGGAGGGTCCCGGCAACAGTCGCAACACAGCCTCATCTTCAGTCCTTACCCAGAAGTCCTATAGCTCCAGTGAGACGCTGAAGGCCTTTGATCAGCACCCAGCCACCCAGGGGCTTTATGGGCATCGCATGCCAGACATGGTGCCAAGGGACTCAGAGGAATGCAGAGCTCCAGGTAAGTGCTCTTTAAAATATGGAAAGCATATGGAAAGTGCACTCTAAAGTCCTTCTGGCTTTATTTTGTACTAAATGTAACTTTCAACTGTGAATTTACATACGATTGTGATTTTACATAGAACAAGAAAGAAGTCTGATAAAAAATGATCAAACAAATAAATAAATATAAGTAACTACTACTGTAACTAAAAGGACTCGATAAACAAGTCCATGTAAAACATATATGCTCAAATAAAGGATTTTATTGCCATTTGTATTAGCAAGCACAATTTAAGACTATTGAGTTCTGTCAATTAAGAGTAACTAAATTTCCTCATGAAAATCAATTAAGTTGTTCTTTCTACATTGTAAGCACTAACATACTAGGCTAGCATGGCATACTGTGGTTTATCATCATGCACTAATGTGAACGATGAAATGTAATAATATTATAATTTGAATCCTAACAAAATTATTTTTGTGAAATATATGTTCAAATAAATAATATTATTGGCAATTGTATCAGCATGGACAATTTAAGAGTTCTGTCAAGTAGGGGTATGGACTAAGTTTGATAACCAGAAATACTTTTTGTCTTCATTTTGAAAACCTAATAAACATATATTTTTGTAGATGTATGTATATGCTCAAACAAAGGATGTAATGGGCAATTGTATCAGCACATTTTAAGACTGGAGTTTTACATTTTTTAAGTTTAGAGTTTTAAAGTAAGAGTAACTACATTTCCCCATGAAAATTAATAAAATATATATATAGAATGTATCATTATAAATTATAAATAAGTACTAACATACTAGGCTAATATGGCCTAACTTCACCTTGAGTTCTAACCCGACCATGAGCTAAATCTTCAGATCAATGTCCTTGAAAAATAATGTCATCGTGTGTTTTTATGGTCAAGTAAATTTTAGAACAAAGAACATTAACAATGCAATGTATATTTGGATTGAATGCCACTCAATAAAATTAAAATAAATAAAAACTGTAATGCTGTGTGTGTGTTTGTGTGTGTGTGTGTGTGTGTGTGTGTGTGTGTGTGTGTACACACTTACAGTATATTTTCATTGCATTTACTCACAAAATATCAAATAAATCTGGCACCTTCAAACAAATAATGCTAGACCTTTCTTCAGAACCAACTGCACTTTCCATAGCCAATTTTTCAATTACTTTTAACTATGTGGTCTCAATGTGAATTTTTTTGTGGGTGTTTGAAGTTCCCAAGCTAACATAGTTGTCCTAGTAGAATAACTACAGGTGTAGTTCATCAAACTAACTATAGATCTTCATCTATGTTTGAGAACCAGAAATCTTTTTGTCTTAATTTTGAGCAAAACAATCTTATTTTTGCACAATTTTTTGCTTTAAAGATGTGTTTGTGCTATATTTATTCAAAATAAATGGCATTTGGTTTGATATTTTGTAATTTAGTGCAAAGACATTCAAACATTTAAGTGTTCACATTCTTTTTGGGGCAACTATACCATAAGTGGTGGCTGAGGCAATACTTTCTCTATGAAAAGTAATTAATAAAATAATTAAAAAAATATATATGTTTGAGGCTTCGTAGTGGTTTCATGTTAAATACATTCTTAAACAAGATAGACCAAATCTGTTAAAATTAAAATAATATTAAATTAGTGTTTTATTAATGTAATTATAATTAGTTTAAAATGTCTAGTAATTAGAACCTGTTATTTAAAAGGCATACTAAATCAAAGCATTTAAAATCACAATACAACAGTTCTCATGCTCTTATTAGACAGCTGGATTCAAGTTGGGCATGTAGGTTACCTTTATTTTTAATTAATATTTTATTTTCTTCACCGGTAGAAGCAATACTCAATTGCTGATTATTCATGAAATCCTCAAACTATTTTATAAATATTTGATAGTTTACCATGATATACTTTTTAAGTGGAAGGGTAGAATACTGCTCATTCAAATTTAATTGAATTAGAAATACACTTAGTTGGTTAATTGTGCTTTATAGTGCACTCCATAACCTCAGGCCGTTACACTTAGGGGGACATCCTTAATGAGCAACCGTGTTTGTGCCTGATTGGCACAAAAGCAGACCGGGGGGGAGATTGAGAGATCTTGCCTATTTTCCTGATACAAATGTTCCATCATATGAATTTAATAATAGCCAGCCTAAATCAGGGCATTTTGCCATGCATTGGTCACAGATTGCAGTTTTACAAAATGTGTATTTTTGATAATGCCCTCATGTGGTTATTAATGTCAGCAATTGTTCTGAGTTATTTTACTTCATGTATATCTTTTAGCACACTCATTAATTAAATTCCAGTTTATTCATTTTCATGTGGCACCTACAGTACTCTGGCTTCTAGTCATAAAGCACTCAGCATAAGTTAGCATTTACAAGTATATGCTTTCAAAAGAAAGAAATGGAGGGGTTGGGAGTCTCAAAGTGAATTTCAATCTAAAGTGGAACAGTTTCTATTTTCTACTTTGTTGTAAATCCGGATTTTTCTGTTGAAAGAGGTATAGCTAAAAACATTCAGATTCAGCTGAACGTGTGTGTGTGTCTGTGTGTGTGTGAATTGAAAGGCCAAACAAGCCAATGGAATTTAGTTAGGCAGATAAATTACAAATAATCCAAATGGTTAAATTAAATGCATGTATGAATTTAACATTTTAATAATTGATCAGACTAGAGCTCTTTTTCTTTTAGAGTCATTTATTTAATTTTATTCATGATGACATAATAATGTTTCTGCAAAGGTTTTATATTTCTAAATAAAATTATATTGTTTAAAGTAAAATCTTGATTCAGTATTAGATTACAAGATGAAAATGGACTCGCCACTTTTTAAATTTTGAAATCTATCCATAATTATGCAATCGATATCTTGTATTATATTTTGCCAAAATTGTATGAAAGGTACTGTTTGTTATTTTGTCATTAAATGATGCCTTGTTTCCTGAGAAAAGATGAACTGGTAAGGTACATTTTGTCCACATGACGTTATTATTTTAAAAGAAAGCCACTTTGAATTTATTTAATGAAAAGATAAAAATTTTACAATACAATACAAATGATCAAGTGGATATCATAACAGGCCAAAAGGAGGAGCTTTTAATAGTGCCTTCAGTTCATTTCAATTTTTCAGTTTTCTTCTTTTATTTATTGTTGATTTGTTTTTAATTGTTGTAATTTTTATTTGTATAGCACTTTTCACAAAATAAATAAATAAATGAAAGCAGCTTTACAGAAGGTTGGATTGTTCATTCAGTCGTTGTATTGTTAAGCTGAACAAAAATAATATATTTTCTGCAAGTTTGCTTTTTTTAAAAATATCTCTTTGAATATTGCAGGCCAGAGTCTCTCACTAAGGCAGCTTGGAATATGTGGCCCTGCTCCTCGTTGTGGTCTGAGTTTCTGTGCTGAGACTGGACTCAGTCATCACACACAACTCAGCGGAACAGACCATATCCAGAATGCAGGGGGCATTTCTCCAGACTGCGCTATGCTATGGGTTAAGTCACATGGACGGGACTCCCGGCTGTCCAGTCGGTCCAATTCTGCTTTAACACTCACAGACACAGAGCAGGACAACAAATCAGACCAGGAGAATGGTGAGTCCACCAGATTTATTTCTCTAAAATGTAACCTTGCATTAATTGAAACTCAATGAAGATAAATGCTGGTGACGTGAGAGTTGGAAACCACAAAAATGGCAAAATACCCCTGAGTAAGTCACAGCAAAGTCACCATCAGTCATTCAAGGGCAAGGACATACAGAAATTAGATAGAGGTAACAATTGGTAGTGAATGACTAGTTGTGGTGACAATATTAATGGATCGGCTGGTTATGTTTGTAGCCTAAGGGGCACGGTGGGAGTTGTAGGCATTTCAGAGAAAATAACATAATTAACAGAAGCGTATGAGCAAATGGTGTTGAGAGCTGCTAGACACTTCCTCTGGGCCTGTGCTGAATCGTAGATGGCTTTGTTAAAGTCACTCATATTCATGTGTGGTTCCACAGGGTATAGCCTGGCCCATGAATAAACGCCACACTGTATGAAGAGGGGCCCACTGGTTTGAAGTTCAAATTGGGCTGTGTTGAAAACCCAAATTCTGTATGGACTAGGGAGTGCTTGAAAAAGCAAATTGTCTATATATAAATATACATGCATGTCAGAGCTCATACATCTGTATTTTAATTAGATTTTTCTTTTCGAGGGGTGCATTATTATAGCAGTTTTCCCCACGGTGGGCTGTGGTGAGGTTTATTTAGTGTTGTTGTTGTGTGTCTACTTATTTGGCTTTCAAAAGAAAAAAAAGTAAAATTTTTAAAATACACTTTATTCTTATTCACTTGTTATTGTAGAGTTATGCAGGATTAGTGGAAAAAAAATAAGGTTTTAAAATTAGTTTGCCATGCAGTGGTTATTTATTTCTGAAAGAATGGATATGTTTTACAGAAAATGTTACTTTAAATTGAGAAAAGGAAAACAAAAATGTATGTCTCATATCAGCATTCTCTGCATTGATCAAAGGTATTCTGCATCTGAAAAGCACACGCTTGAAAAGCACATGTGCTGCGCCATTGCTGAATTATGAGTGCCGCAGTTGGGATTTCACATGTTAATTTAATATTCTTGCTTAACGCTTGCCAGCCACAGCCAGCTGTGCACTTTATAAACAGCAAAAGAGACCCCACTACATATGCACACAAATACACACACTTACAGTGACGTTACCACATAACAACATGTGTCAACCTCGCTAAATTTCACTTCAAAATCGGAATGAAACGAGTGCTACAAGGATCAATTATCAACACTGCTTAATCACAGCAACACGAGGGCAGAGAAGGTGCAGTAACCTTTGGACAGACCATTTTAAATGCGCTTGTGAATCAGTGAGATGTGCGGCGAGGATCACAAAACCCATTTGAATGCGGTACAGAATTGTCTGTTGCAGAACTCTTAATATGTCTCTGTGATGAAACTAGTTAATAACAAACAGCCCCCACATTCTAAATGTCACTGACAAAGAAAACATAAATTAGAAGGCTTTTCAATACACAGATCACAACACTTACAAAAATGTACCATGGATTTACTGTAGTAACACTAACTGTACTGTATTACCTATGGTAGTAAAACTTTTGTGTACAAAATGTATATAGACTGCTGTTTTTCATTACAAAAATGCGATAGGTCTTTATATAGAAAACATAGTTACTAACCATGGTAGTGAGGAGCCATGCATGATTTTCCATGGTTACCATGAACTATTACAAATAAAATTTGAACCGATACGATAATGATTATTTGTATGTTTACATATCTGATAACCAATATGTAGAACCGATATATATATATTTTTTTAAATGAATACATTTTTAAATTTTTGTATTTCATCTTTATTTTACAGTTCAACAGAGAAAACATGTGCAAAAGTATACTTTCCTATTATCCACACAGAACCGGATGGAAGCATTGCTCTTTGGTACCAGAACCACCAGGCTAGCCCAAACACTTTGGGATTCTTCTATTAACCCCATATCGAGCATAGCCTTTAATTCTTCACATACCACCTGTTTCTTGTGTTTGGGTAAGCGGTAGGGACATTTGCATACCACTACCCTGGGGGTTGTCTCGATGTGGTATTTTATGAGATCAGTGTGGCCAGGGAGAGGCGAGAACATGGAGAAATTATTCTGCAACCTAGCAACCTCTGTACGTTCCATTTCGTTTTTACGAAGGTCCCTCCTCTCAATTTTCTTTTATGATATCTAACATGCCACAGGGCTTTAAGCCCTTACAACAATTCAAATGGGGCAAAATCCCAGGAAGGCTTGCAGAACCTCTTGTACTGCAAATAACAGGGGTTCAAGCCACTTATACCAATTCCGAGCATCTTCGTGCAAGTACTTACGACTCACATTTTTTAAGATCTGATTGAATCGTTCAACCAAGCCATCCATTTGTAGGTGGAACACACTTGCCTGAATCAGTTTAATACCCAATAATTTGTGCAGCTTGCATAGTGTATGCAACATTAAATTAGTGCACAGATCAGTGAGGATTTCTTTCGGAATCCCCACTTGGGAGATCGTTTTGAAGAGTGCCTCTGCAACTTAACGTGCTGAGATGTTGCACAGTAGCACTGCTTCTGGATATCGCATTGCATAATCCACCAGGACTAATGCAAAACGATGCCTGTATGCTATTCTCTCTAATGGCCCAGTGAGGTCAATGCCAATTTGTTTGAAAGGAACCTTGATCAACGGAAGGGGGCAAAATAGTGCTTTTGGAGCGGCCGGCGGATTCACCAGGTGACATTTACGGTTCCCATGAATGCCCGGCCAATAGAAATGTGCCATGAGACAGCTTAGTGTTTTCCCCTGTCCCAAGTGACCTGTCATCAGATTATGATGAGCTGCCTTGAATTACTATTCCCGATGGCTCTTTGGTATTAACAACTGGGTTGTATTTTCACTTGTCTGACTATCCTGTGTCACTCTACACAACCAATCTTATATGATTGAAAAATATAGATATGTGAGTGTGATGCCTGGCTGAAGATGTTGACCATCAATCACTATCACTTAGTCAAACGCATGCCTCAGGGTATCCCCTACTGGGTACACCACCCCTTCCCCAGCATCAGCATGACGTTGAACAGTTTCAGTTGGCCTAGGCCAGTTTCCTTGGCCTGTACCCTTTGCTTGCAGGCACAACGGAGCTGCTGGGAAAAGGTAAACAGGAGGCCGACCTTGCTCAGCTTCAAGGGGTTGAAGTGCTGGTGGTGTTCTTTTGGGCTGCGGCTGTCCCATTGCAAGACTTTTTCATCACTGTTCCAGCGGGTACTTCAGAGCTCTGGTGGTGTGCTCTAAGAGCTCAAGGTATGCCTCCGGATCATCTTCAGGCCACAAATTATTAAAAAGCAACATGTGGGTATGCGCTGCTGCTGGGGAAATGGCAGCCACCCCCTCCTGAGGTATTAACCAAATTGAGTACTTCAAAATACTGTTGCTGCTTTCTCCGAAGATCCATGAGGGCCTGGTGTAGTCTCTGGTGGATGCTGGCGAGGAACAGGAAGACTTCCAAGGTTCAATAAATGAGTAAGCGGGAGATGGCGATTCCAACTTGTGTATGTCACTCTTTATTCTCATCAACAAAAAAGTCACAATGGTGAAGCTTCAAAACGGCAATAGCAAACACACAAATAGCTTCAGGTGTCTCCCCCATTCACACACAGTTTTTGCCGCGTCTGTTTCTCTCTCGGCCACTATGGACTGGGCACCTTTTATCTCCCACGTCTCTCACTGCGAACATAGAAACAGCAATTACAAGCAATTCATCTCAGGTGAAAACTCTCACTGCTTGCTCTCTCCCTAGATGAATGCTCGACCACGCCCTCGCCTCCACAGACACATTATTTTATCACTAGTATTTTGCCCCACTTTTACTTGAATGAGATCTCGTGGAGATAATTATTTTCCACTGAGCTGTAATCACGTAGATAATGATTCATATCAAAATAAAGTTTAATTGTAAATGTTAATAGAATTTAGGGAATTTTTTAGGGATCTTGTTAAAAGCTGTGCTGACATATGGTGGCCATTTTGGCATGCGTCAAGTCATTCCATTGGAACATGAGCATCAACCTTAATGGCAACTTTACAACATAGTGAGCAGAGAAATTAAATTAAACATTAAATTAAACCTTCATATTTCCAACATGCTCTCATCCAAGGCCCTTTGAGCTGATTAATGTGAATTAATGTTACATCTTTGGGACTTGTCTTCACGTGAGTTTGTCTCCCTTTCTTATCGTTTAAAACTACACACTAGGGCTGAACGATTATAGCAAAAATCATAGTTGTTGATTATTGCCCTTGATATTGTAATCACGATTATTAATGTTGATTAAAAAACAAAATTACCGTGACGTCACAAAGCAACTGTGCGTTTCTTCAGAGTAGCAGGTTTCAATGGTGGATATGAGCTGCACTCCAGTTTCCTTTAAGCATCTTTTAAGTGTTATATTGTATTGTATTTTAGATTGTAATAATGTTTGATAAGGCAAGGCAAATACAAATTATTTTAAATGTATATCTATGGTATATAATAAATTAAATTATTAGTCTATATTATCAATAATATGGCATATTCAATATTCAAATTTATAACAGCTGATTTAAATCAACCAAGTTACTCTGTTCAGTAAGCCTTTGGTTGTGAGAAGTCTTATTAGAGCAGACTCGATAACAATTTTAATGCTATTTTGTACAAATCACATTCACATTGGCCTACTCATTAACACGACAATACAAAACTGTTATTACATTTTTTACAAATTGTTTACAGAAATTGACCATTGCGACAAACTCGTCCAAAACAATGACTGCTGTCACTCATTGCAGGTTTACACTGTTTGAGATCTACATTTCGACGCAAGCTCATGACACTCTGCACAATGTTTTGCATTCTCGCTAATGCTCTCATTAAAAAAAAAGCTGTCTAATCAAATCAAATCACTTTATTGTCAATCTACTATGTACACAAGTGCAACAGTAGGTGAAAGTCTTGTGTGCAGTTCCGAGCAACATAGCAGTCATGACAGTGGCGAGACATATACCAATTAACAATAAACAAATTCTTTACACAATTTACATATCAAATGTACATATACTTACACAACACAATACTAATATACAATGTACAGTAAACAATACACACAATATAGAATACACATCCAATAAAAACAGAGTATATAAAAATATATATGCAGTAGTTATATTGTGGAGAATATATTTGACAGTCCAGTGAAGCTTAATCAGCTTAATAAATCAATTATTTAGTTTTGTCCTGTTGCTCATTTGCAGTGTATTTAACATCTACGTTCAAGCGGTGCAATGTGCAATGAATCCAAAATAATTACAAAGTGCCTTTCGCGCTTGTTCTACAGCTTATTTTCGAGTGTCAGGTGAAGTTTCTTCAGTATTCATTTTTGAGTGCCACGGGAACAGAGCTAGAACATAAAGCAAGCATTTGGGCATTAAGATGGGTTAAAGCTTGCGCATTAGTATCAGTTGACTTTACTGATAGGATGGAGGACAAATCTAAGCGGCTCTGATTGGCCATTGCCGTTTCATTGCTCAACGGAGACATTAGTGATTGGTTAGAATGCTCAACCGCGGCAAAAACACGTTGTAAATAGAAACCATTGATGTAACAGTAGCAGATATAAATTGAATGCTGTAATCGTCAGTTTTTACGATTACATAATCGTGGCAGCAGTAATCATAATCACAATTAGTTTTTTTATTAATTGTGCAGTCCTACTACACACCAAGTATTCATGTAATCTCATCTGTTATGTTTAATAAAATGTATTAATTAAGCATTACATTGCAAAAGCAAGTTACATTATCTGTAGACAACCCCCAGCACCCCCCAGGTTCCTCTCACATGCACTGCTGCAGTGGCCGATTTGCGTGCAATTTCAGAAACTCCCGCTAGTTATCAGTTGATCCCATATTACAAAAACAACATCCAATTAAAGAAAAATGCTTCAATACCGCAATTTTATTTTGGGAAAATCATATTATTGGTCAATGTATAATTACAAATATCGTTGTTTAAACTATGGATACTATGGAAGAACTATGTTGCATTTTCACAATTCTTGACCAAGCTATCAGTTGTCCATCTGTGTAAAATTTGTTCTCTAAATGTTCTCTGATTTTAGGCAAATTTGATTTGTTTGCCTTCAGAAATTCCAAGACATGGCTGTAGTTTAGTTAGTAGGAGCCTGGTGAAATACATCTGTAAAGAAGACCCAACTTGGTCACACTGTCAGAATATTTCAATTTAGCCATATTAAAATTAGGTGTTAATTATTTCCTCAGATTATATTGTTGTTAATATCATAATTTTAATCTGCATCCCAATTTATAAATCAATGCTGCACTGTCAAATGTGCATTTATATCATGTAATATTATTTTCATTAGTGCTACCGAAGCAGGTGCTGGTGCCACATTTTCATCAGGCCATTTGAGGGCACAAATAAACTGTGATGTGGCGCAGGCTGAAATTGAGTTTGACACCCCTGTTTTAATCTATTCTTTGCGTTGCAGGCTTGTAGACGTGCGCACAACAGCACCGCTGCTGGAAAAAATCATAGGGGAAACACTGCTATGATATTCTTCCTTGTGGAGCTTTCTATTTGCACTGGGATTGGGGCTGGGACTGTGGTCCGTACGAGTCAAAATATAATGATGTAGCTGAGAGAGGGCTGTCTGCTTCACAGCACTCCATTAAGAGAATGAGGTCAAGTTCCTAGCAGTCGTTCTCAAACTGTCTCTCCCCATCTTTCCCCAACTCTCTTCAGACTTCTATGCAAAAGATGTTAAAGCTAGGCTACATATTAAAGCACTGACTCTGTACTCTATGTACTGTATAAAGTTTCTTCCTTGTACTGTATCCAGTTTCCTCCTAAGAGTAATTATTATATAAAGTTAGCATGGACGACTCTGGAGAGCAATGATTATTTATTAGTAGTGCAGGGTAGTAACAGATTACATGTAATCTGGATTACCTTTTTATCAGATCAAAAATCTAGTACTTGTAATTATATTATATTATATTACATTTTAAAATACTCAATCAAATTACAGTTCCCTTTCTGTCACTCACTTCACGGTGTGTCGATGTAGTGACACTAGGGGTCGCACTTGGGAGCCCCAAACACCTCAGTCTTTGAGAAAAGGACAATGAGAATTGCAGAGTGGAAGCGGATGTGCTGTCACGGCAGGTGACACTCAGCTGAGAGTGGAGACTCCACCCCCAGGTGATCCAGCTGATTTGGAGTCAATTCGGCAAAGCACAGGTGGACCTGTTACTTCTCAGGGATCTTCCCACTGCCCGCTCTGGTATTTCCTGTCAGGTGCCCCCCTCGGGACAGACGCGCTGACTCACAGCTGGCACCTGGGGCTGCGCAAATACGCGTTCTCCCCAACGAGCCTACTTGCACAGACTCTTTACAAGGTAAAGGAGGACTGTCACCCTCGTGGCCTTCATACTGGCACCACCCAGACTTGGTTCTCGGACCTTATGCTCCTCGTGACATTGCCTCCCTGGCAAATTCCCCTGAGGATGGACCTCCTCTCTAAGGGATGGGGCACCATCTGGCACCCACGCTCAGACCTCTGGCAGCTCCATGTCTGGCCCCTTGACGGCTCGCGAAAGATTTAAGTGGTCTACCACTGGGAGTGGTAGACACGGTCACTCAGGCCAAAGCTCCTTCTGCGAGAAAGCTATTTGTCCTGAAGTGGTGTTTGTTCACAAATTGGTGTTCTTCCCGAGGGAGATGCGCAGTCAGTCAGTGCTTTCCCTCCTGCGGGAGAGGCTGGAGGGGCGGCTGTCCACTTCCACCTTGAAGGTGTATTTGGCCGCTATAGTGGCGCACCACGATGCGGTGGACCGTAAGTCCTTGCGGAAGCACAACTTAATCATAAGGTTACTCAGAGGCACCTGGAGGTTGAATCCTCCTAGGCCACGCCTCTTCCCCTCATTGGATCTCTCCGTAGTCCTCCTGGGCCTTCGGAGACCCCTGTTTGAGCCGCTAGAGTCAGTCGAGTTGAAAGTCCTCTTCTTAAAGATGGCCCTCCTGATTCACCTCCATCAAGAGGGTTGGGGACCTGCAAGCGTTTTCTCTCAGCGACACTTGCCTGGAGTTTGGTTTGGTAGATTCTCAAGTGATCCAGAGACCCCGACCGGGCTATGCGCCCAAGGTTACAATGACCCCTTTTAAGGGTCAGGTGGTGAGTCTGCAAGCAAAGTTGCCCCAGAGGAGGCAGACTCAGCCTTATCGTCGCCGTGTCCAGTGCGGGCTTTGCGCACATATTTGGATTGCACGCAGAGCTTTAGATGCTCTGAGCAGCTCTTTGTCTGTTTTGGTGGACAGGGCAAAGGTAACATTGTCTCCAAACTGAGGCTTGCCCAGTTGATCATGAATGCCATCACACTGACATATGAGGCCAGGCCGTGCCTGCCCCTTTGGGAATACGAGCACACTGTACGAGGAGTCTGGCATCCTCGTGGGCATTGGCCAGTGACACCTCTCTAGCAGATATCTGCAGAGTAGCAGGCTGGGCAACACCCAATACATTCAAGACTTTTTATTGTCTGGGTTGAGCTGGTTTTGTCCTGTGCATTTTCAGGTACGAACAGGTAAGGTTACGGTACAGCTGGCCGGGTATACTGCTTGCATACAGCGCCTTTCCCCTCCATGAGGTGAAGACGTTCGCTTCTTTCTCATGCAAGTTCACAAACCCATGGACCCTGGATATCTTCCTCCCTAGCCCTGTGGATTGCTAATTCGAGTTTGCAGTCAGACACACTACAGGTACTAATATGCCCTGTACTGGGATAGGTGCTTCACAGGTGCCAACTACTCCGGTAACCCCCGTGATGTATTTTCCACGGTACGGTCTCCCTGTCAGCAGACCTGAATCTCCCTTTGGCAGAGCTCTCTCTGCCCCTGGTCGCTGTGTTTGTAGAAACCCACAAGTCGTATTGCCACATGTTACCTTCCCTTCGGGCAGGATGTGGTCTCTGTGGGGTCTTTTCCCCCTGAAAGAATAGGAAAGGAAAAGAACACCTTCCCGATGAAAATAATTGTGTTAGATGGCCCCAGCGAATCTAATATTCTGTGGAGAGAAAACAGAGAGAAAAAAGGCCACTACATTGACACAACGTCTCTTTCCCTCCATCAGGTAATGGAGTTTACAACAGTAACCGAGACATTACTTATTTTAATGATTGAATATTAATCCGGCAACGGCAGTAAAAATCTTTTAACATTTTCATTCTAAATCAGCCTACTGCTGATGTTCTGCAAATTCAGTAAGTCTTCGAGTGTTATCAGAAGAGATGGGGAGGGGGAGGGTTGTGGATTTGCACACACAGAACTGATACTAGACACTAGTAGGGCTGAACGATTAGTTGACATTATCGACAATATCAACAATAAAAAAAACTGTCAACAAAAATTTGCATTGACAAATAATCATTTGATTAATTTATTGTAATGAGATATGAAACTTTAATGATGATGAATGAGTGCAGCGCTGCAGCTCGCACCTGATTGAGGAAAGAAAACACAGCTCACAATCCATATGCTCTCCAAACATTCCGAACAGCCTAAAAGGTGATGTAGATCACAAAGTATGAGGGAATTATAATGCAAAAGTAAATACAGAAGCCGTGTCATTGTGAAATAAAGCAGAGCCGGGTCTGGCATTCCGCTTAAGCAAAACTGGCATGTCAGAGTGTTTAAAAAGGTAACACCCCAGTGTTACAGTGCATCCGGAAAGTATCCACAGCGCTTCTTTTTCCACATATTGTTATGTTACATCCTTATTCCAAAATGGATTAAATAAATTATTTTCCTCAAATGTTCTACAAACAATACCCCATAATGACAATGTGAAAGTTTGTTTGAAATCTTTGCAAATTTATTACAAATAAAAAAAACAAAAAAAAAAAATCACATGTACACAAGTATTCACAGCCTTTGCCATGACACTCAAAATGGAGCTCAGGTGCATCCTGTTTCAACTGATAATCCTTGAGATGTTTCTACAGCTTAAGTGGAGTCCACCTGTGGTAAATTCAGTTGATTAGACATGATTTGGAAAGGCACCGTGAGCTTAGAGATTGCTGCGTCTTTGTTTTCACGGAGACGTGGCTCAGCGACAGAGTTCCGGATGCCGCCATTCAGCAAGACGGGCTCGCCTCGTTTCATTCCGACAGAAAGGCAGCTCTGTGCGGTAAGACTCGCAGTGGTGGCTTGTGTGTTTACATCAACAAGAAATGGTGCAATAACTAGTCTCTAGTTACTGTTCATCGCTGGTGGAGCTTGTGACTATTAGATGCAGACCTTTTTATTTACCACAGGAATTCACCACTGTTATTATAACTGGAGTTTACATTCCCCCCAGTGCTAACGCTAAGGAAGCACTCTGTGAACTGTATGGGGCTATGAGCGAACTGCAGAACACTCGCCCTGATGGACTGTTTATTGTCACTGGAGATTTCAACCATGCGAATCTCAAGACAGTGCTCCCTAAATTCCATCAGTATGTGGACTTTGCAACGAGAGGGGCTAACACGCTTGATCTTGTTTACACAAACATTCCAGGCGTGTACCAGGCAGAGCCCCGCCCCCACCTCGGCTACTCAGACCAAATCTCTGTTATGCTAATTCCAGCATACAGGCCGCTCGTCAGATGCACAAAACTGCCCCAGAAGCAGGTGAAAACCTGGCCAGTAGGAGCCATCTCTGCTCTTCAGGACTGTTTTGAGTGCATTAACTGGCACATGTTCAGGGAGGCTGCAACATATGGCGACTCTACCAACTTGGAGGAATACACAGCATCAGTGACCAGCTACATCAGAGAGGCAAAGCGCGCACAAGCCTAGAGAATCCACAGTCACTTCCAGGACAGCAGCAACACGCGGCGCATGTGGCAGGGCATCCAGGCCATCATCAACTACAGGACAACATCAGTTGCCTATGACAAAGATGCCTCCCTTCCAGATGCGCTGAACGACTTCTATGCTAGGTTTGAAGCACAGAACAACGTGGTGGCGAGGAAGACCACCCCTCCTCCCAACGACCAGGTCTTACCACGGCTTATGTGAGGAAAATTATGTAGAGTCAACCCACAGAAGGCTGCTGGACCAGACAACAGTTCTGGCAGAGTGCTCAGACGATGTGCAGACCAGCTGGCAGATGTTTGTACTGACATCTTCAACATCTCTGGGTAGTGGCGTCGTTCCAACGTGCTTCAAGGCCACCACCATCGTCCCCATGCTAAAGAAGTCTTCAGTGTCCTGCCTTAACGACTACTGTCCCGTCGCACTCACACCCATTATCATGAAGTGCTTCGAGAGGCTAATCATAAGGCACATTAAGACCCAGCTGCCCCCCTCACTAGACCCACTGCAGTTTGCGTATCATCCAAACCGTTCAACAGATGATGCCATCGCCACCACCCTCTGGCCCTTACCCACCTAGATAAAAAGGACTCATACGTTTGAATGCTGTTCATAGACTTAGAATTCAACACAATACTTCCTCAGCACCTGCTTGGAAAGCTGAACCTGCTGGGCTTGGACACCTCCCACTGCAACTGGATCCTGGACTTCCTGACTTGGAGACCTCAGTCAGTCCGGATCGGGAACAGCATCTCCACCACCACACTGAGCACTGGGGCCCCCAGGGCTGTGTGCTCTGTCCACTGCTGTTCACTCTGATGTCTCATGACTGTGCAGCAACAACCTATCTCTGAATGTGGAAAAAACAAAAGAGATGGTTGTTGACTTTAGGAGAGTACAGAGTAACCACTCTCCACTGAGCATTGACGGCTCCTCTGTGGAGATCGTCAAGAGCACCAAATTCCTTGGTGAACACCTGGCGGAGAATCTCACCTGGTCCCTCAACACCAGCTCTATTACCAAGAAAGCTCAGCAGCATCTCTACTTTCTTCGAAGGCTGAGGAAAGCACATCTCCCACCCCCCATTCTCACTGCATTCTATTGTATAGAGGGACTATTGAGAGCATCCTGATTAGCTGCATCACTGCCTGGTTTGGGACTTGCACCGTAAAGGCCTGCGGAGGATAGTGAGAACAGCTGAGAAGATCATCGGCGTCTCTCTCTTCCCTCCATCAAAGACATTTACAAAAAAAGAATGCATCCGCAAAGCAACCAGCATTGTGCATGACCCCACACACCCCTCACACACACTCTTCACCCTCCTGCCGTCTGGCAAAAGTTACCGAAGCATTCGGGCCCTCACGGCCAGACTGTGTAACTGCTTCTTCCCCCAAGCCATCAGACTCCTCAATACTCAGAGACTGAACTGACACACACACGCACGTGTCCTGTGTTGCACTTTAATTATTGTCACTTTATTCCTGGTTGCTACCTCAATAACTGCTATGTGCATAGAACACTCATCTCATAGTATGTTATGTTTACATTTGGCATTTTTAGAAACTCATCTTTTTGCACTACTGTGTACTGGTCAGCGCTGCACTGTCTCTCACAGTGCCCGTTGTCCTGATAATTTTTAGTAATTTATTGTACTGTCCCTTACTTTTTGCACACGTTTGCACGTGCACTTTATATAGGTATGTTATTTTGTCTGTGTAGTCTCATGTGGTTCTGTGTTTGTCCTATGTTGTTTTATGTAGCACCATGGAGGAACTTTGTCTCGTTTCACGGTGTACTGTACTAACTGTATATGGTTGAATGACAATAAAAAACACTTGACTTGAAATGGAAGAAGTTTCGAACCACCAGAAGTCTTCCTAGAGCTGGCCGCCTGGCCAAACTGAGCGATCGGGGGAGAAGGGCCTTATTCAGGGAGGTGACCACCTGGCGCGTCACGTACTCCTGTCGGTCAGGGAGCTCCATCATTTGTCTGTGTAGAGAGGAGAACCTTCCAGAAGAACAACCATCTCTGCAGCACTCCACCAATCAGACCTGTATGGTAGAGTGGCCAGACGGAAGCCGCCACTCAGTAAAAGGCACTTGACAGCCCGCCTGGAGTTTGCCAAAAGGCACATGATGGACACTCAGAACATGAGAAACAATATTCTCTGGTCTGATGAAACAAAGATTGAACTCTTTGGCCTGAATGGCAAGAGTCATGTCTGGAGTAAACCAGGTACCGCTCATCACCTGGCCAATACCATCACTACAGTGAAGCATAGTGGTGGCAGCATCATGCTGTGGGGATATTTTTCAGCGGCCGGAACTGTGAGACTAGTCAGGATTGAGGAAAAGATGAATGCAGCAATGTCCAGAGACATCCTTGATGAAAACCTGCTCCAGAGCGCTCTGGACCTCTTCCAGCAGGACAACAACCCTAAGCACACAGCCAAGATAACAAAGGAGTGGCTATGGGACAACTCTGTGAATGTCCTTGAGTGGCCCAGCCAGCGCACAGACTTAAACCTGATTAAACATCTCTGAAGAGATCTGAAAATGGCTGTGCACCAACGCTCCCTATCCAACCTGCTTGAGAGGTCCTGCAAAGAAGAGTGGGAGAAACTGCCCAAAAATAGGTGTGCCAAGCTTGTAGCATCATACACAAAGACTTGAGTCTGTAATTGGTGCCAAAGGTGCTTCAACATATTATTGAGCAAAGGCTGTGAATACTTATGTACATGTGATTTTTTTTTTTTTTATTTAAATACATTTGCAAAGATTTCAAACAAACTTCTTTCATGTTGTCATTATGGGGTATTGTTTGTAGAATTTTTATGATAATAATGAATTTAATCAATTTTGGAATAAGGCTGTAACAACAAAATGTGGAAAAAGTGAAGCGCTGTGAATAATTTCCGGATGCACTGTAAATTTTCTTTACTGTAGATTTGTATAAGTTTATTGTTCAAAATTGTCATTTGTTGTGTGTATTTTGCAGTGGTCGGCCATGCATTAAAAGTCTATGCCTTCAGTGTGATTCATGCCATTAAGAAAACACAGTTTCACAATGAATAAGACAATACTTATTTGCAGCTGTATCATACAAATAAATAGTTAAAAAATCATACATTGTGATTTCTGGATTTCTTTTTTTTTAGATTATGTCTCTCACAGTGGACATGCACCTACGATGACAATTTCAGACCCCTCCATGATTTCTAAGTGGGAGAACTTGCAAAATAGCAGGGTGTTCAAATACTTATTTTCCTCACTGTATGTGGCTTGAATTCTCGACAGTCATATAGCCTAGCCTATATATTTCTGCTGAAGAAAAAGCACATGTAGATAACGCTATAGCGTTGCTCCTAAATAAAGGATGTTATTTACTGCAGTAATGTTTTTTTTAATGATTATTTGGAAATTATTTTGTATTTTATATTGTTTTGGACTGTTTTGGTTTGTGACCAGCATTTGGTCTTTGGTCTGTGCAAGTTTATCTTGTAAACAATGACGTGATTCCTGCCTCCTCCTCCATGTGACGTGTGACCTTGGCAATGAGCTTACATCATCCCTCTCATGAGAGCGCGTCACAGAGATGTACGGACGTGAACATTTGTAGTTAAAAAGCATATAAGTATTGTTTTGTTTCTAAAAAGAATTATTTGTGGAATGGAGTCGTGTGGATTATTTTGATGCACCCTAAATATGCATTTTGGACTGTCAAAAAATGTTGTACATTCATTTGCATTGTTTAAAGGAGGCCTGAAATGATAAAGGCCTTAAATTCTGTTTTGATGAAGATAGAAACTCTGGCCTGGTTGGAGAGTAAAATGACCTGAGGGTGAGTAAATTATCAAAACATTTTCATTTTTGGTCGACCTATTCCTTTAAGTGAATGTTCAAGCAAGACCTTCCACAAACAAAAAAGATCTTCATCAAATCAATAGCAAGTATCAGCAATGTTTTATTTCAGAGTTGGAAGAACTTTTTTCCCTTAAAGGATCTTAAGCTAATTTGTATTCCTGTTGGGATGTTAGAACCCTCTATGGTCTGGCCAAGTAAGATATTGTGACAAAAGTCATCACTGTGAACAAAAGTTAAGAGAAGCTCTTCATTTGGCCAGGAAATAGCCTGGAAACCCAGCTGCCCTCTGCTTTTGTCTGGCTTGGCCGCTATTACTGGAGGATAAATGACCCCTATCAGGATCTACAGTGCCTCTGAAGCTTTCTTTCTTTCTTTCTTTCTTTCTTTCTTTCTTTCTGTGGGTGTTTGTGTGTTCACATGAGATGTTTGTATATAGGCAATGTGTGTGTGTAGACGGTGCATAGTGAATAAGACATTTACTTATCAAACACATGAAGCGCTTTTACCTTGAATTTGCACCAGATATTTTTTTAGCAGATACGGGCCACTTCTATTAAAATGAATGGGAGAAATTAGAATTCCCAACTGCAGTCAATTGTTGTCAGAATCAGAAAAAGCTTTATTGTCAAGTACGTTTTTTACGCATTCAAGGAATTTGTTTTGGTGTTGTAGGCGTGTGTCACACATTCTCTAAATATAAGAAACAAGTATTAAAATACAAGCAATATAAATATGTCCACACAGTATATATTAAAAGTAAGAATAAAAATAAAAGGGAGCAGTACAGCAGAGTAAGTACAGTGGCATGTAGAGCCAGAGGAGGAGTGTGGAGCGTGTCAGGGTGGGTACCGGGCCTTGTTGATAAGGCAAGTGGCGGATGGGAAGAAACTGTTCTTGTGGAGTGAGGTTTTTGTCCTGATGGACCTCAGCCTTCTGCCAGAGGGGAGTGTCTCAAAGAGATTGTGGCCAGGGTGGGAAAGATCAGCCACAATCTTTCCAGCACGGGTCCTGGAGGCTTACAGGTCCTGGAGCGGCGGCAGATTGCAGCCAATCACCTTCTCTGCAGACCGGATGACACGCAATAGTAGCAGCGTACCAGATAGTGATGGAGGATGTGAGGATGGACTCAATGATGGCTGTGTAGAAGTGCACCATCATTGTCTTTGGCAGGTTGAATTTCTTCAGCTGCCGCAGGAAGTACATTCTCTGTTGTGCTTCCTTGATGAGGGAGCTGATGTTCCCTCTTGAGGTCCTGGGAGATGATAGTTCCAAGGAAGCAGAAAGACTCCACAGAGGGTGATGGGGGCAGGTGCAGGTGAGGCTGAGTTCTTCCTGAAGTCCACAACCATCTCCACTGTCTTTAGAGCTTTGAGCTCAAGGTTGTTTTGATTTGCACCAGGTCACCAGGTGGTCAACCTCCCACCTGTAGGCGGACTCGTCACCATCAGAGATGAGTCCGTTGAGGGAAGTGTCGTCCGTGAACTTCAGAAGCTTGACGGACTGGTGACTGGAGGTGCAGCTGTTAGTGTACAGGGAGAAGAGCAGAGGAGAGAAAACGCTGCCCTGGGGGGATCCAGTGCTAATGGTCTGTGAGTCAGAGATGTGTTTCCCCAGCTTCACATGCTGCTTCCTGTCAGACAGGAAGTCAGTGATCCACCTGCAGGATGTAGATAGGAAGTCCCACCTTACAGGTTAAGATATGTTCTTTGATTTTAATCTTGACCAACCGTTTTGGATATTTTGGTCTTTCCCCATTCAAGTACTGCTCTGCACTGTCATGACCAGAAATGGCCTCCCTAGAACATTCCAAACATGGCTGACAGTGGACTGACTTGCTAGAATGTCTTTGGTTGATCAAGTGCGAGCCTCATTCTCTAGACAGTTGAAATGGCTTGGATCGCCTGCTTAGGTTGTCATAATGATTTGTGATTCATAGGAACTTTTGATCCTGATCTTGAAGTTTTCATTCTGGCTAATAGAATTCGCACTTCAGAGAAAGATATTAGATGATAGCTCGACAGGTTTGTGAATTACATCTGTTTAAATTAGATATCTGCATATTATTTGTAAATGGTATATAAAGTTTTATTGATATTTGTCTTTTATCATTAGAAAAGTTACAGGGAACTGTTGAGGTGAGACTGTTCTAATACATGCTTCAGAGGAAGATTTTTATGAGCCATCCACAGGATGCTGGATCTGCTCAAGTTGTGTGAGGTTGGTTTATTACCTCTGTTTAAACAAGATGTGTGTATATTTGCAGAGGGTATATGATATTAATTGTATTGATATGCCTTTTTATCATTAGACAAGACCGTTTAAAGTTACAGGGAACTGTTGAGAGAGAGAGAGAGAGAGAGAGAAAGAATGAAACAGTTGAACACTTCAACATTATGAGCTCAAACACGTCTGCTGCGGCTCTGATATGTGGACCATTTAAATGAGACTGTGTTACACACCAGACTATTTTTGTAGTAACACGATGGCACGTAACAACAAAATGAACCATGACTTGTTGTTTACATGTCTTCACATCAAGCAGGTGATTTTCATCACCCTGTCAAGAAAACTAACCGGCCAAACAAATTTAAAAAGTCAGTATATTGGCCAATGTATTGACCTCTGCAATATATCGGTCGACACACTAGTGTGTACATTCTTCCCTAAGGCCAAGGGGGGATGCCGTCTCAGTTCTGAAAAATCATTACGAGGTCAGAGAGGAAACCTTTTCCCTTATTTGTTGTGTAGTCTGTGCTCCATGTTTCCATTTAAGTACAATAATGGAAAATGAGTTGCTCATACACGTTATCTATATTAGCTATAGCAATTTGGACTGGTGAGAAATCCCTCTATGGAAATGCATAATTTTATCATAATGGACAACAGTAAAATAAAAAATTATGATTAAAAAAAACACTCCCAGAGGGGCAGACAGTGGCAGGTCTGGGAGTGTGTACCCATGTAAGCCCTCCCTCACCCTTCAGGAGGACGCTTAACCAACCATCTGTCATGGCTGTGAACATTGCCCTGCCTCTCTTTATGACATTGAGGTGTTTGCTCCATTGATCATTGCAGACATCCAGGCCAGCTTGCTTTCCATATGCATTTCCACTTTTTCACAACAATGCCCAGAATGTGTAATTGTACAGCCATCTGCGACAGCTTAGAGCTTCAGTGAGTCTCTCTTGCAATGTAAAATAACGGGGTATGTTCTTGAAATGGCTAGCAAACCATTCAAGTGTAGTTTTCACAGTGTTTCCCATTTTTCTGTGAGCATGCAGTTCAAAACTTCAAACAGCAAGGCTGATGTGCCCTGTGTTTGATGCCTTCTCATTATTGCTTGTGGCGGGGAATGTGTAGGATTGTCTGGTCTATTCTGATGGTCTAAGTTAACACCCGTGAGAGGCCAGTGCAGAGTGACTGATTTACCACATACAGACGAAACGGGTCATACAGAGTGCCAGTGCAGCTTTAGTTTCATTAGCAGTGCAAGACTGATAGAGATAATTACTATGTGTCATATTGCCTCTTTATCTGCTCTGCTCTTTTTCTATTACGGTTTAGCAAGAGGACTTTGCCTTAAAGGTTACAGTCTACAGCTATATATATATAATACAATTGATCGGCTTATAGTAGGATAAGCTTTTGATGGCCTAAAAAATGTCATGCTTGTGCAATTCTTCAAAAGGTCTTAAGTATATCCCACAGCACAGATGGAGGTTGTCCTATCAGGGGTATAGGGTTTTTGTAAAGTGGTGCTCTCAATTAAAAATACAGAATTTTTCTGGAAACAATTTGTGAAATTGAGTTAGACCTTTTTCATAATATAGACTGCTGTATTTTATGATTAGGGGAAAAATATTCAAATAGCATCATGAAAATGCCTTTTGCCTTTTTGTAATATGCATAAAAGTGGAGTTATATAAAGGAAAATAAATAAATACAATTAAATAGAAATATATTATACATCACAGGCAACAGAAAAATTTAAAAGTGCTTTGGCATTTACATCTGTCTTATGGTGCATTCAGAGTGCATCTTAAATGTACCGTTTGGTCAAGGACTTATCAGTGAGTTAGAATGGAATGTGATTTTCTGTACACTATAAAGTCTACTGTTCCCTTTCAAAAAGCTACACTTATGCTAGCGGTTTGGGAACAACTTTAGGTGTGACCAGCTGTGAATATGTGTGCAACACGTCAATGAACATTGACTGGAATTTATAGCCTCTGCTGGTGACATCATTGGATGCACCTGTAGCAGGGCTATAAATAGATGCGTCACAGGTGCATCGTCAGATCTTTTGTCTTCAGATGTGTGTGTGTGCTTCATGAGCCAGTCAGAAACTTTTCTACATTTCTCTGCTAGGAGTTAGATTTTGTTAGGCAGTGCTCAGATACCTTTCTCTTCTTTATCTAAAAAAAAAAGAAAAAGGGGAAAGAAAAGTGCAAGCGGTGTGTGTTCCCTTGTCTACGCTCTATGGCTGAGAGGGACACACATCAGTTTTGCTTTGTATGTTTGGGGGAAGAGCATGCTGCTCTTGCGTTGGGGTGGGGCGGGTACAAGCATTGCGATCTGCTCTCGGTCAAAATGCTTCATGCTCGTCTCGTTTACTTCCGACAGTCGGCCCCCACACTTTAATCGTGGGGATCTGGCTGAGGAGCGAGAGACGGGTCCATCCCTATTGCTCACTCTCTCCGCAGACCGAGCTGGGCCTTCCAGTGATCCTGAAGCGTGCTCCGGTGCCTCTTCGGTTCATGAGGGGGACCTTGAATCTCTTGAGTCTGCGGACTTTGAGTTACCCACCTCCGAGCATTCCGGGCATGATAATAAATCATCGGAGGAATTACTCGAGGTGATTACTTGTGCGGTGGCTAGGGTTCAGTTAGACTGGCCACACTCCAAGAGATCCTCAACGCTCCAAGTCTGGTGGCCAGGGGAAGGGAAAGCCTCATCAGTCCCTTCCCTTCTTTGATGACCTCCATGATTAGCTCTCTTATACTTCCCATGTCTACGTGCCCTCGACGTCGATATTTTCGACTATCGTGTGTGCTGAGACATGGGGGTAATCGGTGATGCCGCCGGTTGAAGAGACACTTGCAGGTTATCTCTCGCCAGGTTTGGCATCATCGTTAAAAAGACCCTCTCTCCCCACAAAGCCATGCAGGACTACCTCCACACTAGTAGGGAAGGCTTATCAGGCAGCTGGTCAGGCTGGTGCTGCCCTGCACACTATGGCAGTGTTACAGGCATACCAGGCTGATCTGCTGAAGGACCTGAGTGCGGGAACCACGTTCGATGAGGAGGCTTTCTCCGAGCTTCGTCGAGCCATGACCAAGCAGACGGCCCATGCCATTGGCCGGACTCTGTCTGCTTTAGTCAGTATGGAGAGACACTTATGGCTCAACCCATCGGGCTTCAGAGATAAGGACAACGTTTTCCTTCTTGTTGCCGGGTTTGGCTTCTGGCTTATTTGGGGATGCTATGAATATAGTTATCACCAGGTTCCAGGAGGCAAAAAATCACGAGGAAGCATTCAGGCAGTTTCTTACTCGCCGCAATCAGGGGGCGGGGCCGTCGGCCACCCAGACCCTCCCTGGTCCTGTTAGAAGTTAGGCTCAGAAACAAAGCGTGGCAAGTCGTGCTCCCCCTCATAAAAACTGGGGACAGACTTGTCACCCTCAGCAGCCCCCAAAACAAGACCTCATGGGAGTAGTTTCTAAAAAGAGAAATTCCTGATGGTCTTGCGCTCAGACTTGTGGGGGTAGCCCCCCTCGGGATGGGGCACGGGTATCATCCACTTCGACCCTCCCGGTACCCCCATGAAACCTCTACATTCCCACCGCCTCTGGTGTTTCGGAAGTTAGATGCTTCCAGTGTTGGGTGTACTGCTGCTTCCTGCCTTAGTCCAGGACGCGGAACACTCGACATCCCCTCAACAGGAAGTGTCAAAATGAATACCCGTCTCAGAGAACCTGGCAGCGTGGAAACTTCTGCCAGGTATTTCTATGTGGGTCCTAAGAACAGTAGAAAATGGCTACAGAATTAAATTCGCTTGGCGCCCTCCGCGTTTCAACGGCATGGTTTCCACTACCGTGAAACCGGAGCAGGCATGTCTACTGTGGAAAGAACTGCAAAATCTCTTGGTCAGAGGGGCCATAGAACATGTTCCCCTTCCAGAGACAGAGTCAAGTTTTTATAGCAAATACTTCCTGGTTTCCAAGAAGGGTGAGGGGTTGCGTCTGATCTTAGATCTTCGAGGCTTGAATCGCTCAGTCAGGCCGTTCAAGTTCAAGATGCTAACTATCAGGACGGTCGAGTCACAAATCCAGCACCACGACTGGCTGGTCACGATCGATCTCATGGACGCATACTTTCATATAGAATTTTTTCCACGGTGCAGGAAGTTCCTGAGGTTTGCTTTCGGGGGCGATGCCTTCCAATATCGGGTTCTTCCATTCGGCCTAGCCCTATCACCCCGCACATTCACAAAATGCATGGATGCAGCACTGGCTCCTTTGTGACTCTGGGGTATCCGCATTCTGAATTACATAGACGACTGGCTGATACTAGCACAGACTCAAGAACTGGCAGTTAAGCACAGGGATATTGTCTTAGCTCATCTGTTTCTCTGGGTCCTCTCTCCCACCCAGGGAATTACCCATCTGGGAGTTATATGGAATTCGATCACAATGCAGGCACAATTGTCTCCCGCACAAATCATGTCCATTCAGAACACCCTGAGCAATGTCAGGCTAGGTCAAGGTTGCACTGTTCGTCAGTAACAACGAATACTAGGTCTCATGGTGTCTGCGTCCACGTTGATCCCTTTGGGCCTTCTGCACATGAGACCATTTCAATTGTGGCTCAAAGCCAGGGGATTTCATCCAAGGGCCAGTTCCCTACGGCAAATAAGGATTGCTAACGACAGACGCCTCCCTGACGGGCTGGGGAGCGGTCTTAAGTGGTCGTCCAGCTCAAGGTGAATGGGAAGTTCATCAGCTCGATTGGCACATCAACTGCCTTGAGTTGATGGCCCTGAAATACTTCCTCCAGCATTTGAGAGTCTGCCATGTCCTGGTGTGGGTGGACAACACAGCAGCAGTCTCTTACATAAATCATCAAGGAGGTCTACGTTCACGTCAGCTGAATACTCTGGCATGTCAGATTCTCCTTTGGGCCCAGGGCAAGCTCCTGTAACTCACGGCAGTTTATATCCTTGGATGTCTGAATGTGGGAGCAGATTTACTGTCCAGACAGAAAATACCGACAGGTGAGTGGAAACTCAACCCAGAGGTAGTGGAACAAATCTGAGTGAGACTTTACAGGGCAGAAGTGGACCTCTTCCCCTCTCAACATACAGCGCAATGTCCCCTCTACTTCTCTCTGAGTCCCCCTGGGTCTGGACGCGATAGCGCATTCATGGCCCAGAATGTGTCTGTATGTGTTTCCCCCGGTTTCTCTGCTCCCTGGAGTCTTGGCCAGAGTTCGCCAGCAAGGGTCCTGCCTCTTACTGATAGCGCGAGCTGGCCGAACAGGGTATGGTTCTCGGAGATAATGTCTCTCCTCGACAGCTCGCCTTGGGCGATTCCGGACAGGAGGGACCTTCTGTCTCAGGCACAGGGGACAATATTTCATCCCCGGCCCGATCTGTGGAACCTTCATGTTTGGCCCCTGACGGGTACCAACTGAGAGACACTGGGTTTTCACCTGAGGTTATCGAGACCATTTTAAGTGCTAGGGCTCCCTCTACCAGAAGAATCTACGCCAATAAATGGGGTGTCTTTGAAAGATGGTGCAGTGCACATAATGCAGATCCAGTTAACTGCCAGATTGCTTCAGCTCTGGACTTTCTGCAGAAAAACTGTCAGCAGGCATATGCCCCGCAACTCTCAGGGTCTATGTGACCGCCATTTCGGCTTGCCATGCCTTGATGGACGGGGTGCCGTTGGGGAGACATCCTCTACTCGCTCGCTTCATTCTTGGAGCTATGCGACTGAGGCCTCCTGCTAGGACCAGGACCCCTTCATGGGACTTTGCAATAGTCCTTGAGGGTCTGGTTGAGACCCCCTTCAAACCTCTAGAGTTAGCATCTAATAAACTTCTGACTCTCAAGATAGTGTTTCTTATGGCGATTACCTCTCTAAAGATAATTGGGGATCTACAGGCACTGTGTGTCTTGCCAGCCTGCTTAGATTTTGCCTCAGGAGTGGCTAAAGCAATTTTGCACCCTCATCCTGACTACCTGCCTAAGGTGCCTTTTTCGACCTTACATCCAGTCACTCTCGAAGCCATCTGCTCCCCGCTGTATACAATGCCGGAGCAGGAAAGACTTCACAGACTTTGTCCAGTCCATGCCCTTCAGACCTATGTCCACCGCACTAGCCAATGGCGTAAATCAGGGGAACTATTCGTTTGCCATGGGAGCAATAGGGGGGCGGCCGCCACCAAGCAGACTATGTCGCATTGGGCGAGGGATGCTATTGCCCTGGCCTACGAGGCGGGCGGTCAAGCTTCGCCAGTAAGTTTCAGGGCTCACTCTACCAGAGGGGTCACTTCCTCTAAAGCCTTGGCTAGATGTGTCCCTCTGCAGCATGTTTGTGAGCACACTACACATCCGTAAGGAGTCCGTACATCCACAGTGTGGAGGCGTGGGTATTCTCATTCCCAAAATGCTATCTCAGCGCCGCATCATAAGTGTAGCTTTTTTGAAAGGGAATGTCTGGTTACTTGACTGTAACCCTTGTTCCCTGATAAAAGCAGAACGAGATGCTGCGCTTCATTGCCGCACTGGGATTCCCCAGGACTGCTCTTCACACAAAATACCTGATCATGCACCTGTGACGCATCTATTTATAGCCCTGCTACTGGTGCATCCAATGATGTCACCGGCAGAGGCTATAAATTACAGTAAATCTTCATTGACGTGTTGCACACATATTCACAGCTGGTCACACCTAAAGTTGTTCCCAAAGGGCTAACTCAGCGCAGCATCTCATTCCGCTTTTATTAGGGAACAAAGGTTAGTGTCAAGTAACCCGAGACTTTTTTATGGCCAGGGCTTTGAATAAAATATTCTTACCCTTTCAGAGTGTACACAGTTAGCGGCAGGAATGTCATAAAATATTGATATATTGATTTTTGATTGACATGTTATTTTATTGAAATATTTTGGAGGCATCGATATATTAAAATTAGCCGACATTTAGAAGGATAATTTTCTTGCTTTCCAATTTACTCAGTTGGCCTCTATTTAGCAGTCTGGCATAATAGCATTGGGAGACCAAAAGAGGTGATACAACATTTACTGAAGCTTGTCGTGGTCACAATCTCTCTCTCTCTCTCTCTCTCTCTCTCTCTCTCTCTCTCTCTCTCTCTCTCTCACACACACACACACACACACACACACACACACACACACACACACACACAATGAGCTGATGCGGCGCAGCAGATGGCAGTCCAAAGTTACAAAGGTTTTTACGTGACATTGAGTTTGCAGGTTAGTGCATGAATTTCTCTGTATGTAGCCTTGAATTGGTCTTTCATTCAAGTTGCCAAACCACAAAATGACATATTTGTAACTGAAAGTATATTGTGTAGACTATACAAAAGATACACAATATATAATCCAGCGATGGCTTTTATAAAAATCTAATTTAATGGAAAACTATGGCAGTTGTGCTCCATGGCATTTCAGAATTTTGCCACTGAGCGTGGGCGGTGTGTGCGTACTTTTTGTAGAAAATAATTGTTTAGAATTTTAAAATGCGCTATGTCATCCTCCATACATGTCCGGTGTCCCTTTAATGTACCAAAGTTGTGTTGAGAATTTTTTTTGAAAAGATAAATACTATTGTGCAATGAGCAGCCCTATTTATTTAAAAGAAAAAAAAATCCAGATTTACTGTATATCGATAATCATCTGGAAGATCTTCCAATTATTCAAGCATGAAAAAGTGATCGCTGCTAAGCCTAGTTAGCATGGTACAGGTTTTCTAGGGCTGCATTTCCCTGTAACACAGCAAAGCGCACTTTTAAGATAACCTTAAAGTCAACATGAATTTAAAATGGACAATTCTTATTTTCTTATTGGATTTTGCTGTTTTTATTATTGACGACTTATTCGTACACGTGCTTTCACCTCATTGTAAACAAAGACGATGTGCTTTGTGCTTTGTGGGCTGATTATGTAGTAATGATGACAGCTTGATAATTTGCTACTCAAAACTTTAGAAAAGCTTTCCGGTATTGAGATTGGCTTCAAGTTTCCTCAGTAATAGACTGATATGAGCAGCATGGTGGAAAGGTGTGTGAGTGTGTGTGAGACAGTGGCTGTAAACTAAAGCCTACTGGCTATTTAAAAAATGGGATGAGTCGACATGTCACGCACTCAATTCCCTTTTCAGTAGGAAATGCATCAAAACATTTTATTGAACAGCACTCATCAAGGCACTTCAGTGCGACTTTAATTTATGGCATACAATATTTTATGCCTTTTTTGTTAGATTGTAGATTGCTTGTTATTAAGCAGAATCTCAGTGCAATGTTAGGGGAGCAGTCAGGCCCAGAGGTGATGAACTTGGGTCAACATATTTGCCTTTATTTCCAATAGTGAGTCTCCCTAAATCAAAAATAGTGTGAAATTACTTTGAAATATGTAAAGTGGATGTTGTCTCACCAACTCAATAAAAGTTTTTAAATGGTGCTGAATTTAGATAGAATAATAATTATGGCTTTTGGAAAGGTTTAGAAAATGTTAATGCTTGACGAAAGATCAAGGCAATATCCACCCAAAATATATTGCTTATTTCATATCGTAAAATTAATATAATTAATACAAATAAATCATCCATCTGTTGCAATTAATTACTATCCCAGTATTGCAATTGCTTATCAGTGAAAATTAAGTTATACCCTATTGTCTGTCATCTAAATTCAGGCCTATTATATGGCATGCACAGTGTGCTGAGGATCACTCAAATAATAGTTTATTTTGTGTCCTATGTTACCAAAAAAAAACCTGTGAAAGCATGCTTAAAGATCCATTTAAGTTGTGAGAAATGGACTTACGAGTGGATTTCATTAATTTACAAACTTATTTACAAACGTATTCATTTCAAATGTTTACATACCGCATAGATTATGCTGTAAGTACTGTTCTTGTGGGCTACAAACATTCTGATTACGGCTTTGGGGAGGTCAGTTAATAAACCAAGAATGAATGTTTGGATAATCAATCATACACACATTCACTCAAACATAGTAAATGCACTCTTTAAATTGCGTAATTCCTATGTTTCCAATATATCCTAAATATATATTTCCTCGTAGTGTTACATGAGATTGCATGCAATTGCATAGTGGGCAGATGGATATTTTGTTGGGCAACTTCATCTGTCTCTATCCAATAGGTCAATAATATTATCTAACTTCACCAGATGCAAATATTTCCCCAGAATAAATAGAGGTTCAATGTTTTAAATCTCCCATCACAAACAAAGTTGTAAGAAAGGAACTTGGACTAATCTGATGGTATTATACAAAATCATTCTTTCTCTTTCGTGTGACAAATAAAACCCACTCTCTCCAAGTTTTCACTTGGGGATGAAAGCTGGCACTTACCACCTGACTATGTTAAAAACAAACCCACCTGCAAAGACCAATCATCCAGACTCTCATTAAATTGAAGAGGAATTTGTTGATGCCTTTGTATAAACAGTTAAGATCTATTAAAAATCTGCTATGCTATAGCAGTGCCACAATTTAATTATTCATATTTGATTGCATGCAAATTCAATTTTTTATCTGCTTTTCTTTGAGATTTTTTTTTTTTTTACCACCAAAAACAGGCTCTAAATGCTTTGCGCCTGGTCACTCATGTTTCAGTTTATTGGGTACTTTTCTTCCTGTATGATACTGATTTTGCATGTCTTTGTGAGGGTGAATGTGTGCAGGTCAGGACCTCTACTGACCTTGTAGGTCACAGAGATAAATTGAGGAAGTTGCCTCTCAGCAACTTTTAGGGTCACAACTCATTCCCTCTTTCCATATCCTTGTTTTGTGCCCCTTGAAGAGGAATCAGTCATGGAGGTCAAGCTAAGGGGCCTCCGTGGCAGGGTACTTGTCACCTGTCTTGGGCCCTAGCCAATGGATCCTCATCCTGGATTTTAAAAATCAAGACAATTTTAAAACGCACAGTGAATTGACCTTAGAACGGTCCCTTAAATCTCATTAAATCTTTAAGGTTCACATCATTCAGAATGTAATTTGAGTTATTTGCAGCTAGCCACTTTTTATCCATCATTGTGAAACCATTACTGTCCATTATCTCGGTATGACATTGTTGGATAACAAACTAATGATAGTGGTTCGATCTTCCTGCTCGACTATTCTGGATTCTGGATTCTTGCAAGCATATGTTTCTCAATGCCAGTGGGGTGTTATTTGATTATGTGACTTTTAATGCCATTTGACTGGATATGGTTTCACACTTCACAAATTAGCCTTCACTTTAGGTTTAGCTGTATCAAAAGCTGTTTCATTTACCCAAACATGATAAATGAAAATTCTGTCATTATTTACTCACCATAATGTCGCTCTAACCCTATCTGACATTTTTTCTTCTGTGGAACACAAAGGGACATTTTTCAAGTCTTCACAATGTTTATTTGGTATATAATGAAAGTATATGTTAATAATGACTTTGGACTGTCAAGCTCCAGTATTTAACATTATATAAGAGTGAAAAACATATATGAACATACAGTACATATGTGTTTTACATATATTGTGATATCACCTGAAAAAATATGTATACTTCGAATGGAACTAAATAGGAATGTAAGCTTTACTAAAAACATTTAACAAAAAATAACATTGAGATGGCACTTTGCTTCATTTCAAAAGCTCACCACACACCCTGAATTGAAGCTGCATTAAGGTGAGTTAATATTGACAGAATTTTCTTCTTTTGGTGAACTGTTCCTTTAATTATTTCCAAATATTCTTCAGACTGTTAAAATTACTTGACTATTTGAATCAAATAGCCTAAAGTTATACCTGGATTAAATAGATATTAGAGCAGATGCCTTTGGTTTCTTATCAAATAATGTCAGTTTAATTCAGTGAAGCAACTTTGTTTAGAGACATAAAATGAATTATTTCCTCTCTTAAACTGTCAGGCAGCTGTACAGTTGTCTGGAAATTGTGAATCATATCTGCCAGGTCTTTGGCACTAATGATGGGCTCAGGCCCAACTTGGCAGTGCACACACAAGAAAACCACAAATCTCTTTTTTTTTTTTTTATTGCCGTGTTGAACAACATTCAGATTGACATGCTTTTGTTTTCGTGGGTAGCACACTATTCTGAAACATAAATCTTTTCAATACTGTACCATCATAATATAACAGATGGTTCTGAACAAGTGCAATGAAATACTAACAGTCTGATATATAACAAGGCCACATATCAAAATCCACATTCATGCACATTTTCATCTGCTTTCATATTTGCTACTAAAGCTTCTTTAAATAATGTGCATTTGTTGTAGCAAAATCCTTCTTTCTATTCTTTATTTATGCCCTTTAATATTTTTTAGCTATCAATTAATTGTTGTGGTTAGATTTTTACTACTTTGTAGTCACAGGAAGAAAGTTGTTGACTATAGCTGTTCCAAAACCTGACAAGCTGCCTTGCAGTCTACTTTTTCTAAGGTAGCATTCTTAATGGATCCTCATAAGTGACTGATTTTGAACGCTCTATATAAGCAATAACTCTGCACACCACACAAAAAGTGCTACTCACATAAAGTGCTTGTGAGAGTCAACTAGCAATTGGTTCCTATTGAGTTTGCTATTAGAATTTTGCTAAGCTAATGATGCATTATCCTAATAAGCATACAAAAATACATAGCTCACAAATACTGGGTAAAATTGTTCATTTTTATTTAGCTTTTTTATTAATACTTTTTAGTTTTGTATGAATAAGCCTAAATATGGCCTATCAGAGCTGTCAATGCTGTTAATGTTTCTTAATCACAATTAGTGCATTTATCGTTAATAGAGCATAAACACTGGTGTGAAGGTTGGAACCTTTGTAAAGTGTCCACTTGGAGTCATTACACTGAAGCACACTCCACAGCGCCAGAGCCCTTCTACCAAGGAGAGCCTACAACCTTATCATAAAACAGCATAATGTGGTGGTCCCATATACATTCAATGGGGGGAACTGTCTTAAGATACTAAAGTTGACCGTTACGCTCTTTCCTATGTGGAGGTATTTATCTATTTAAATCATATAATCTCTGACATGCTTCCCTGTCAGTGATAAAATGATGGAGAAAGTAGCTCTTAGCGCTGTTTGATTTACAAAACAAGCCCAGATGGGACTTGTGACAGAAATCAAGTATTTTTCAGGCAACTCATGGTGAGTTCAAAGCGGTGCTCTGGTTTGTGTTGCCGCCCTGATAACAAATCATGAATGCAGCTTCACGATTGCTGTGGGAATGTGGATAGCTACAGACTACTGGCAGATTAATGGCATGGATGATGAAACTTTAAGCGATTTAATGCCCATTGCAATGAATATATATTCAAATAAATGCAACCTATATGGAGACTAGTACTTTCAATTAGTCAAACTCCCTCTTAGACTTCGGGAAACGTTTGATGTGACATGAATTGGTGATATTTTAGTGCATTTCTATGTTTTTATTGTGGAAGGCTTTGTTTGGAAAATATTAATAAAGCATTATATTGCTACATACTGTATTGTCAAATTTCAGCACTTTAAAAATCTGTGATTTATGGGGATTAACTACAAAACAAATTGTGATTAATTGTGATTTAAAAATGTGAAAAATTTCGACTGACAGCATTATTATTTATAATTGCCAGTTATCTCCACTCATCTGAAATCTTGGATGCTTTTTATCTTAGACAGCTGCATAATGTTAATGTCTACCTTTTGGAACTGCAATTGCATTGGGAGTGTGCATACACAATGCCTTTAAATGCTGTCTTGGTGGGCAGCTAACTAGGTTTTTGAACAGTACATTTTTATAACAACCATTACACTGGTGAATGGACTTTCAGTACTCCACTAGCAAGCAATTGTTGGCTCCACGTTTTTTCCACAATGTGCAATTTTACTCTGGCTTCACTGTTTGCACTCTTCTTGATCTGTTTATCAGACATTTGATCACTTTTTGCATCATTTTAGAAATGCAGTGAAGGACAGTGTGTGTTGTTGTGAGATTATTTCTTTCTTTAAAACAAGAGAAAATAACTCTGTGGTGTTGCCGTTTGGGACTTCATTAAATTTGCTTTATGGTGGATTTGAATTCCTCTCTCTGCTGTGCGACTCACTCAGTTTGCCATGGCTGAATGATACTCACACATGTAGCAGTAAACTACATTAATCTATCTCAGGAATCTATTACATAGAGTATGCAAAGGTAGCACAACAAAAATAAACAAACCAACAAAGCTCTAAAACTAACAGAAAAGCATGTATAGTACTCACAAATCATTGTGTGGTGGTATGGAAAACCGACAACACCCAATTGTTTACACCTGCCCTTAATTAAGAGATGCAGTGGGGAGAGAGTTTAAAAAATGGTGGATTGGAATTAAATGGGGAAGATCATTCACACGAGAATGAGTGGAATGAAATGCAGGTGTAGGGGTAATTGCATAAAATGGAGGCAGTGGAAATTTTACAGGAGTGTCTGGTCAAAATGTGCATGCACTGTCCAATTCAACCGAGGCCCGGCGTCACTGTTGTGAGTGAGATCTCCGAGGATCACGTTGCAACATGGAGATGAAAGCAATGGATTGGAAGCTGCACTTCATTGCCGATAGTGCTGGCATAGAAGTTGAGGAGAAGTGTGCAGTGTTAACCAGGTATTTTGCTCTACAGTTTCTCTACCTAACCTCTGGAGTTTCCCCAAACAACTCTCTAACCCCTGCGAGTTGCCTGCGGAGAATAATCTTCCGATCTTGTTCTCATTCTCACACACACACACACACACACACACACACACACACACACACACACACACACTCGTTTATTAAGGGTCTGTAAAGCAGTTCATTCTCACGGGCAAGGAAGAGGCGAGAAACCGGCTTGACATATAACTTAAAGGTTTAATGAAAAACTCAAAAGATAAACACATAGGACGACGGACATGTCTGTGAACGATCTCTCTCTCCTGCATCGCCGTCCGCGAGTGGCCTTTATCCCTCTTGACGGCTTAATTAGCCTAATACGGGACCGGGCGTGCGTAATCACGCCCCGGTCCCGCCCTCCACCATGCCACAGGGTCCAAGCTCCGAAGGTGCAGAAACCCTATTATATTTGTTCAGATTTTCTTATTATTTTTCTTTACATTAGGAGTCCAAGCACCAAAGGTGCAGGAACCCTAATGTATTTTTTCCGATTTTCTTATTATTTTTAGGGGTTCAAGCCCGAAGGGATGAAACCCTATTGTAATTGTAAGGATTTTTATTATTATCATTATTCTGCCCTAACACTGACAGTGCAGACCAAACCATAAGTCGTAGAGAGCTGAAACTTGTAGGGAAGCTAGTCCCCCAGAGTACTACAGTGTATCAAAGTTTGGGCCTGATCAGCCTCAAGGTGGTGCTATTGTGATCATTTGTATGTTTTGGCCTATAACTCCTAAACCATTTGTCGCACAAACAATTTGATTCCTTGGATCAAGACGAACAAAACTTTGTCATGAAAATTGTTGCGCTAATTTGCATAATTCGAAAAGCCTACTTTTCAAACTCCTTCTAGGCCGTATGTCCAATTCGCTCGAAAATCGATGTTTGTCTACTATGGACTCTCCTGACAAAGTTATCAAAAGATTTTGATTCATCAAAGCGTTACAAAGATATAAGCAAACAAATTGGTCAGGCATCGTCCATTTTGTACATATTGACCAATATCTACCAAACAAACGGGCTAAATGTTTACAAAACTTGATACACATAGAAAACTGGACATTCTGAGGATGTACACAAAGTTGAGAAATTCTGCCTATAGGGGCGCTGCAACAAAAGAAAATGCTCATATCTCCGCAACTGTGTGATCAATGAAGTTGAAAATTTGCATGGGTCTTGTAGGGGCCAAAGGATAACATATCCTACAATATCAGTTGGACAAATAAAAAACATGGCCGTCAGCAGCCAATCAAATTTCAGCAGCTTATAACAGAAAATCTGAATGGCCGACCATTATGAAACTTGAGATATTCATACACAGTGTCAAAATGAGGCACACAAGGTGGGGCTATAACAAAAACATCTACGTTTTTGCTAATTACTCCGAATCAAAGCACATTCAAAATGCTTTTACCTCTAAATCCTTGCATCAAGTCCTACAAAATGTATTTGTCAGTTTTATTTCATTTGACAACATTATTCTGTCATTCTAATTTACTGAAAACCCTACTTTTTCTAATTCCTCCTAGGGCATCAATCAGATCTTCACCAAACTTGGCCCAGGTCAGCACTAGACCATGCAGGCAAAAATGTATCAAAGGAATTTTGATCCATTTAATCGTCTAGAAAATACAATCTGATATATTTGATTACTGTGGCTTATTATTACTGATATTCTTGTGTGCACAAATGCCAAACTTCACACAACTGAGCAAATAAGGATAACAGGACATTGAGGCATCAGACTAAATTTCATGGATTTATGATGATCAGCCATTTATCTGACCAATGAAAGCTGTAATACTATTTTTTGTCCAAAAGAGAGAGCCGCAGGATAGGAGGCTTTCATAGTTGTATGAATGCATATAAACTTATTTGAAGAAACGTGGTACACTGACAATGTCTACTGACTTTATAATATTAGTTTGCAAATAAATCTTTCAAAATTATTAGAGATAATCAAATGTCACCTTAATGTTTAAGCTGTGGCTCAGTTGGTAGAGCGGGTCGGCCACTAATCGCAGGGTTGGTGGCCCACATGACTCCACATGCCGAAGTGTCCTTGGGCACTGAACCCCAAGTTTCTCCCAATGGCAAGCTAGCACCTTGCATGGCAGCTCTGCCGCCATTGGTGTATGAATGTGTGTGTTAAGTGATGAATGAGTCACAGTTTAAAGCGCTTTGAATACTGTTAAGGTTAAAAAGGCACTATATAACTGCAGACCATTTACCATTTTAGGTATATGTTTACATATGTCTGGAATTATATTTGTGTGTTTATTTTGTGTTTATTTTTACATTATCCCAGTTTCTACCTCATGTCATTTCTAAATGGCGACATCTGAAAACTGTAAAATGCTGGATTAAAACCAGCCCAAAATTGCCCCATAGGCATACTATGGCAAGGCTCTTGCCCATGAGAACAATTGTTTCCTATTATGACAAGACAATGTATTTTGTGGGATCATATCTCCCAATCAGAATGTCGTAGAGACATAGGGGCAGGCTCATTTCACTCGGGATACCAATCAGTCTTTAAGTATTATCTTGGAAATGGCGTAGCCACACCCTAGCAACCATTTATGACACCCTAGCAACCACCCCTTAGACTTCCATTCAAAATGGTTCAGAATGCCATCTTCAGAACAGAATTGTGTAGACACTTGGTGATTGGATCTTTTGAGTCAGGTTAGTAATCAGCCAATAAGAATCTCTCTGGTCACTGGCTAGCCATGCCCTAGCAACCATTTCGAGATTCCTAGCAACCAGCACTATTGACTTCCATTAAAAATGGCTGAGAGGGATATCTTTGGAACAGAATGTCCTAGAGAAATGACAGTTGGATTGTTTAACTTGGGTGCGTAATCAGACTTCAGGTATCATCCTATAAACTACTTAGTCAAACCCTACCAAACATTTAAAGCACTCTAGCAACAAAATCCCATTGACTTCCATTTAAAATGACTGAGAGTGATATCTTTGGATCAGAATGTCACAGAGAAATGTCAGTTGGCTTGTTTTACTTGGGAGAGCAATCAGATTTCAGGCACCATCATAGAAACTACTTATGCCCTAGCAACCATTTAGAGCAACCTAGCTAGACACTTCCGGTTTCATTCATTTGTCTCAGGGTAGCAAGGAGCCTTTTGACTTTCACCTTGGTAACTGTCTAGCAAGCAGATGCGGTTACCCTAGCAACCAGGTAACATATCACATTATCTCTGCACCAGAACATAGTAGAGACTTCTGGCTTCGTTCATTTGTCTCAGGGTAGTAAGGAACCTTTTGAGTATCACCTTGGTAACTGCCTAGCAACCCTATGGAATTACCCAAGCAACCAAGTAAAAATTCACATATCTCTGCACCAGAAAAACGTGGAGACTTCCAGTTGCTTTCATTTGACAAAGGGTAGCAAGGAGCCTTTTAAGTATTACATTGCTAACTGCCTAGTTACCAGATGGGAATACTGAGTAACAAATCAGATTTTTCCCAATTTTCAACAAATTTAGTTTAAGCAGGATCTATTCTGTCATTTTCTATTATTTGTCATTCACTGGATCATTTCTGACAATTCAGATTATTTTGGTTATTTCTTCATATATGCTTGGACCTCGATGATTTACGCTTACAGCTATATTTAATAATTGTATTTGTGATGTTTATGAATATGTATGGCGTTAATGTTGGAATTCCATTATTAGTTTACATTTTTCCATGTCTAGTCTATGTGAAAATACACTTTGCATAACTCCTTAATAAATTACATAAAAAGCCATTTTTATGTCATTTATGTTTCTATTAATCATTTAATATGAATAGAGAACCTATTGCAGACAGTATATACTTTTTTATTTGTAACAGGTGTTTTTTTTTGTTTTATTAGAGCTATCCTTGGCAAATTAATTATTTTTGAAGGTTAAACCTGTCTGGAGCCCGAATATTTTTAATTTAAATTGTGGGTGTGCCACTGTGACAATTGATTGTCTAACAGCGTTGCCTTCCACGGCTCCACCTCCCGAGCCTTCCACGGCTTCGCCTTCCACGGCTCCGCCTCCCGAGTCTTCCACAGCTCCACCTCCCGAGTCTTCCAGGGCTTCGCCTTCCACGGCTCTGCCTCCTGAGCCGTCCACGTCTTCAGAGCCTTCCAAGTCTCCGCCTCCAGAGCCTTCCAAGTCTCCACCTCCAGAGCCTTCCATGGCTCCACCCTCCACGTCTCCATCACCTGAGCCTTCCACGTCTCCGTCTCCAGAGCCTTCCACGGCTCTGTCTCCTGAGCCTTCCATGGATCCACCTTCCACGACTCCGTCACCTGAACCTTCAATGGCTCTGACCCCGGGGTCCTCCATGGCTCTGCCTTCCATGGCTCCGCAGCCAGAGTCTGCTCCATGCCATGGCTCAGCCAAACAACAGTCTGCTCCTGACCCAGTCCCCATCCTGTAGCCTCCTCCCAGGCCTCCTGACCCAGCCCCCGTTCCGTAGCCGCCTCCCAGGCCTCCTGTGGCCGCCTCCCAGGCCTCCTGACCCAGTCCCTGTCCTGTGGCCGCCTCCCAGGCATCCTGACCCAGTCTCCGTCCTGTGGCCGCCTCCCAGGCCTCCTGACCCAGTCCAGTTTTCATTAAAAGTTGCATCTAGATCCTTATTCCTCGTCTGCCTCGTTACACAGAGATTGTGAACAGATTGTGCGTATTTTGTCAGAATTTCCTATGCTATGTTGCTCAACTGCCCAACACTCCTTTGTCTGAAAAAATTTTTAAGAAAACTAGCAGTTAGAATCAATAAAAAAGAAAAAAACCTGAATAATAAAAAAAATTATCTGGTAACTAAGCATCTGTGAAGCCATCATGACAGAACCATCATTCTCAATAAAAGCCTTGCTTTGCCATGAAAAGTCTATTTTCTACCCTTCAGTGCATCTGTAGATGTAGGTGCTGCTGTATGTTGGCCAGGTTCTTGCTGACAGCCCAGTGAATAATGTAGGAGGAAGATAGGGAGCACTGGGATGGAAAGTCAAGTCCTAGGACCCACCATAAAATATCACAGTCCAGTCTCCCAGGGGATGTGAATAAAATTTTATCTCAGATGGTAATAGAGATCAAAGCTTTAAGGGCTGAGTGGGACAAACCATTATTCACTATATTTTGTTCTATACTCTTAATGTCCTCTCCTTACACTGTCTACCTCTGCTGCACAATATTATTATGACAATGTGGGAATATATTCATTTCATGCCGGAATCATGGATTGACTGGTCCTAAAGATCCCCAGCACGTTTGGCTGAAGCCAAGACGAGTAGCAGTGCAGTCTTCAAAGAGAGAGAGTTTGCGTAAGCCTCCTGGATCAGTTGGCTCGAATGGGGAAATCGTAAGCGCATTCAGTACAAGAGCCAAGTACCAGACTGAGAGGATCTCGGCAGTCGCGCTTTTCGCAAGACTTTAGTGATCAATTACTTTTTGCCCACAGGCAAACCACCCAATGGGGCGTGGCCCATTGCTATAGCAGTGATGTACACAATTTACTAAGATCTCAAATAAATGGTGCTAATTTGCTTGTTCAATCTTTGAGATTGCGTTTGCGCATCATGGGTGTTTTGCTGGGTGTTTGTGAATTTACTAAGAAAAATCATGCAAATATGTTGGACACACCCTCAGAAAGGAAGCTTTTGCGTGTGGTACTTGCACCAAATACAATTACTGTACAGCTCTCACTAAATACCATTTTTTTTTTTTATTCAATGTGGCATTTATATGTTTATTTATATGATTGTATGACATCAACATAAAATCCCTGTTAGTAAAAAGCGTAAGAGTAGTTGATGAGAATGCACATTACACTCTTCATTTGAAATGTTCATAATTCACAAAGACAATATAATATTATGTACACGTTAAACCATTGCACCACTGATGTATACTTATGAAATCAGAATTTCAAACCGCTATTATCTTGACCATGGCAAAGTTAGCTGCGCAAAAGAGAGACACAGGAAGCTGCACGGAACATAACTTGTGCTCCCTGTTCATTTCATGGGATCAAGATGATTCCTGTTAAGCATAAAGGTGCATATCGGACTGCCTACTGGAAAGAATTTTCGAAATTTACTGCGTGTCGCTAAAACACAAGCAGTTTGTCTTTCTCAGGCTGTGTTTCCACTTTGGCGGACAAATCCGCTCAAAGGCACTCACAGTGCTAGGAGAGAGCTTGCTCCGCAACGCTGCCAATCCTACGATCCACCTTGCGAGCATGATGCTTGGCATTTCATTGAAAACACTCTCAGCTTCGCTCACAATGCGCCAGTGGTATCGTAGGGTCAGACTGGATGAAATTGCTAATGCTAGCTGCCCTGCTAACGATTAGGCTATGTCAGACACTGGATTGATTCTATCCACACCGCAAGAATTCTTGACAATGGTTGCGCTTTCTCATCGTCTCTAGTGAAGAGCGCGACAGAACAACAGTGTAATCTTGAATATTGTTCTCTAGCACCAAACATGCATAATTTCTGCCCTGTCCCGCTCCGCATGCGTTGCCACTTTTCCCTGCATGTGTGTAGACACAAAGCGCCACATGAGTTAACGTGGTTTCAAAATGTATCTTTATTAAACAGCATGTTACGAGCCTTTAATAATAAACAAATCGAATATACAAATCAATTTCTGTTCTAATTTTGTAAAAATGAATTAGATGTCTAGAATAGATAAGGAAAGACTAAAATTACTACTCTCACATCAATGAAAATATACAAATGTTTTTAAAAAAAAAAAATTAAAAGCGTTTTCAAAATTTTCTCTCGGGACAGCCCTGAACCCCCATTCAGAATCCAGTCACAAGTGCTTCCATGCCCCATACTTGGGTATCTGAATCCAAAGAAATATAAAAAATATTTCATTTTAATGTAAAAATATTCCAACAAATACTGGACTGAGGTCACTATGCTACAGAACAAACGTCTTGGGTTACGTATGTAACCCTTGTTCCCTGAAAAAAGCGGAACAAGTTGCTGCGCTGCTAAGCGCTTTGGGAACAATCTTGCATTGTGACCAGCTGTGAATATGTGTGTAACACGTCAATGTAACATTGACCGGAAATTTATAGCCTCGGTTGGTGAGATCATTGGATGCACCTGTGACCAGGCTATAAATAGAGGCGTCACCAGCGTGTTCGTCAGATACTACTTGTCTTTTCTGAAGAGCAGTCCTGGGACGACCCAGTGCGGAAAACAAGCGCAGCATCTTGTTCTGCTTTTTTCAGGAAACAAGGGTTACATACGTAACCCGAGACGTTCCCTTTACAAAAAGCTACACTATGATGCTGCGCTGCTAAGCGCTTTGGGAACGAAATGCCCACGCATCCGCACTGGGGCTGTCCGGACCCCCGCGGTTGTGAGGTGTGTTCACAAGGACGAGAGAGGTCTCAGACATGAGCTTGAGATGTGGACTCAAGGGCGAAAGACCAGGAGTAGCAAAAATCCCACTCATAAGAATCGTAGAATGTGAGCGGAAAGGACTAGCCTGCCGCATCACAGACTTATTTGAGACTTGGCTTCAGATGTCGACTCAAGGGCGTAGGCACGGAGTACCATAAACATCCAAACCATAGATCCTGAAGAATGCGTGCGGAAAAGAGTAACCTGCCGCATCACAAACTTGTTCAGGCATAAGGATCTAAATCGTAAGATTTAGGAATGTGTACGAAAAGGACCCGCCTGCCGTACACAAACCTTCTTAGACTTGAGATCATAAATGAACACAAGGGAATCCAGATATGGGGCCTGAAGAATGTGTGCGGGAAGGACCAGCCTGCCACATCACAAACTTGTTCAGGTATGAATCGTAAGATTTTAGGAATGTGTACAGAAAAGACCAGCCTGCCGTACACAGACCATTTTAAACTTGAGATCAGAAATGAACTCAGAGGCATGAGAGCCCAGACATAGGGCCTGAAGAATGTGTGCGGGAAGGACCAGCCTGCCACACCACAAACTTGTTCAGGCATGAATCGTAAGATTTTAGGAATGTGTACGGAAAGGACCAGCCTGCCGCATCACAAACTTGTTCAGGCATAAAGAGTTTAGCCAATAAAGTCTGAGACTGTGCGCGGAAAGGAACTAGCCTGCCGCAACACAAACCCAACTAAAACTCCTATCCCCGGACCTAAGGGCCCGGGGTAGCTTGAACACCTAGACCATGAGAACACAGGAATGTGCGCGGAGAGGGCCAGCCTGCTGCATCACAAACTTGTAGAGGCATGGGGTTGAGATGTTGACTCGAGGACGTAAGAGCCTGGAGTAGCGTGAACATCTAAACTATAGAACTTGAATGTGTGCGGAAAGGACCAGCCTGCCGCATCACAAACTTGCTGCAGAGGGACACCTCTAGCCAAGGCTTTAGAGGAAGCGACACCTCTGGTGGAGTGAGCCCTGATACCTACTGGCGAAGCTTGACTGCACGCCTCGTAGGACAGGGCAATAGCATCCCTCACCCAATGTGACATAGTCGGTTTGGTAGCGGCCGCCCCTTTGTTGCGGCCCCTAAAACAGACAAACAACTGCCCTGACTTACGACACTGGCTAGTGTGGTGGACATAAGTCTGAAGGGCACAGACAGGACAGAGTCAGTGAAGTCTTTCTTGCTCCGGCGTTAAAAACGGTGGGGAGCAAAAGGCTTCCAGAGTGACAGGATGTACTGTCGAAAAAGGCACCTTGGGGAGATAGACTGGATGCGGATATAGAATAGCTTTTAGCTGTACCTGGGGCAAATTCCAAACAGGCCGGCAAAACAGACAGAGCCTGTAGATTCCCAACCCTCTTGAGAGAGGCAATCGCCATAAGAAAGACCATCTTTAGAGTCAGAAGTCTGTCAGATGCTGACTCTAGAGGTTCAAAGGGGGTCTCAACTAGACCTTCCAGGACTATTGCCAAGTCCCAGGAAGGAGGTCTAGTCCTGACAGGGGGCCTCAACCGCATGGCTCCACGAATGAAGCGAGCGAGCAGAGGATGTCTCCCTACAGGCGCCCCATCGATCAAGGCGTGGCAAGCCGAAATGGCGGCCACATAGACCCTGAGAGTGGCGGGGCATATGCCTGCTGACAGTTTTCCTTGCAGAAAACCCAGAACTGAAACAATTTGGCAGTTAACTGGATCTGCATCATGTGAACTGCACCACTTTTCAAAGACACCCCACTTATTGGCGTAAATTCTTCTAGTGGAAGGGGACTTGCACTAAGAATGGTCTCGATAACCTCAGGCGACAGCCCTGTGTTCCTCAGTTGGTACCCTTCAGGGGCCAAACATGAAGATTCCACAGTTCGGGATGGGGATGAAGTGTCATCCCCTGTGCCTGAGACAGAAGATCCTTCCTGATCGGAATTGCCCAAGGCGAGCCGTTGAGGAGGAGCATCAGTTCTGAGAACCAAGTCCTGTTCGGCCAATAAGGCGCTATCAGCAAGAGGCAAGACCCTTGTTGGCGAACTCTGGCTAAGACCCCCGGGAGCAGAGAAACCGGGGGAAATGCATACAGGCGCATTCTGGGCCATGTATGTGCCATTGCGTCCAGACCCAGGGGGGCTGGGTGACTCAGAGAGAAGTAGAGGGGACATTGCGCAGTCTCTTGAGAGGCGAAGAGGTCCACTTCTGCACTGTAAAATTTCTCCCAAATTTATTCCACTACCTCGGGGTGGAGTTTCCACTCGCTCGTCGGCAGATTGTGTCTGGACAGAAAATCTGCTCCCACGTTTAGGTGTCCAGGGATATAGATAGCCCTGAGTAACAGGAGCTTGCCCTGGGCCCAAAGGAGAACCCGACGCGTCAGAAGTACAGCTGACAAGAACGTGGATCTCCCTGTTGATTTATGTAAGAGGCTACCGCTGCATTGTCCACCCGCACCAAGACATGGCAGCCTCAGGAGGAGGTATTTCAGGGCCAGAAATAACAGCCATCAACCCGAGACAGTGACTGTGACAACCGAGCTGACGACCCTCCTATCCCCTTAAGCTGGACGACCACTTAAGGCCACTACCCCGCCCGTCAGGGAGGCGTCTGTCATTAGCAACCTGCGACAACAAGACGCACCTAGCGTGGGACCCAAGGCAGAAAACCGGGGTCTGAACCACGTAGAAAGGGAACGAAGCCTGAGGCGCGTAACCCTTATTAGCCTAGGGGTTTTGGCCCTTGGAAGAAAAACCCCTGGCTTTGAGCCACAACAACAACGGTCTCATGAGCAGAAGGTCCAGAGGGATCACCGAGGACGTGGTCGCCCTGAGACCTGGAAATCGTTGATACTGATAACAGTGCAACCTTGGCCTAGCCTGACTTTGCTCAGGGTGATCTGAATGGAGTCAATCCTAGCGGGAGACAGTTGTGCCCGCATTGTGATTGAACTCCATACGATGCCCGATACACAGTGTTCTGGGTGGGAGAGAGGACGCTTTCTTGGCGTTGAGCCTCAACCCCAGCGAAACCGATGAGGTAAGACGATGTCCCTGTGCTGAACTGCCAGTTCCTGGAACTGCGCTAGGATCAGCCAGTCATCTAGACAATTCAGAATGCAGATGCCCCGGAGTCACAAGGAGCCAGCGCTACATCATGCATTGTGAATGTGTGGGTAAAAAGGGCCAGGCCGAATGAAAGAACCTGACACTGGAAGACTTCGCACCCGGAAGCGAACCTCAGGAACTTTCCATGTTGTGGCAGAATTTCTAAATGAAGTATAGAAGTGCGTCGCAAGATCGATGGTGACCAGCCAAACGAGTTGTAGGACTTGAGACACGACCGTCTTGATAGGCATCATCTAGGACTTGAACACCCATGGGCAGTTCAAGCTTTAAGATCTAAGCCAGACGCCACCCCTCACCCTCCATGGGAAACAGGAAGTATTTTGTGTAATAACCCAACTCTCTCTCTCTGGAAGGGGAACACATACCATAGCCCCTTTAACCAGGAGATAGCAGACATAAAAAGAAATCCGGTTTACGGTAGTGAGACCACGCCGTTGAAACACGGAAAGGCGGCGAGTGAATTAAATTCTGACGCTCTTTTAAGACCCACAGCAAAGAAAGTTATCTGGCAGAAGTTTCCACGCTGCCAGGTTCTCTGAAATGGGAACTAATTTCAGCACTTCCTGTTGAGGGGGTGTTGAGTGTTCCGTGTCCTGGACTAAGGCAGGAAGCAACGGTACACCCAACTTTCAAAACTGTGTCACCCGAAACACCAAGGGTGGCGGGAGTGAAGGGTTTTCTTGAGGGTATCGGGAGGGCCGAAGTGAATAAAACACGCGCCCCTTCCCGAAGGGAACTACCCCCAAAAGGTTGGGTACAAGACCATCAGGGTTTTTTTTCCTTTTGGAAATTATAGCCCTGAGGTCTTGCTTAGGGGGCTGCTGAGGACGACGAGCCTGTCCCCTGTCTCTGCGAGGGGGAGCACGACTCGCCACGCTCTGTTTTTGAGCTTCCCTCCTAACAGCCTCGGGGTGAGACCGGGTGGCCGACGGCTCCGCCCCCTGAGTGCGGCGAGAAAAAAACTGCCCAAAGGCTTCCTCGTGGCTTTTTGCCTCCTGAAATCTGGAGATAACCGAGTTCATGGCGTCTCCAAAGAGACCAGAAGGCGAGACCGGGGCATCGAGCAGGAACACGCGGTCCTTGTCTCTGATGCCCGAAAGGTTAAGCCATAAATGTCTCTCCGTGCTGATTAAAGCAGACATAGACCGGCCAATGGCACGGGCTGACTGCTTGGTCGCACGGAGAGACAGATATGTGGCTCGATGAAGCTCTAAAAATGCTTCCTCATCGAGCATTTCACCCGCACTCAAGTCTTTTAGCAGATCAGCCTGGTAAGCCTGTAACACAGCCATGGTGTGCAGCGCTGCACCAGCCTGACCTGCTGCTTGATAAGCCCTTCCCACTAGCATGGAGTTAGTTCTGCATGGCTTAGAGGGGAGGGCGGGGCTTTTTAGTGATGACGCCGAACCCGGCGAGAGATAGCCTGCAAGCGTCTCTTCAACCGGCGGCAAGATTGAATAACCTTTTGCGTCAGCGCCCACGATAGTCGAGTATAACGACGTCGAGGGCACGTGAACGCGCGAGGTACAAGGTTTTCTCCATGAACGAGCGAGCTCGTTGTGGAGATCATCAAAGAAAGGAAAGGACTGATGAGGCGTTCCCTTCCCTTGGCCACCAGACAGAAATCTGACCTCTAATTTGGAGTGTTTGGGGGTTTCTTGGTCGCGTGGCCAGTCTAATTGAAGCCTGGCCACTGCACGAGTGATCACGTCGAGCAACTCCTCAGAAGATTTCAAATCGCGTTTGGAATGCTCTGACGCGGGTAACTCACACTCCGAACCAAGAGATATAAGGTCCTCCTCGTGAACCGAAGAAACGCCGGAGCGCGCTTCGAGATCGCGTGAAGGACCGGCTCGGTCTGGGGAGAGAGCGAGCGAAAGGGACGAACCCGTCTCTCGCTCCTCAGCCAGATCCATGCGAGAGCCCCATGAGTGAAGTGTGGGTGCTGGCTCGCGAAAGTAAGCGAGGCGAGCACGAAGCATTCCGACCGAAAGTAGGTCACAATGAGCGCACCCGCCCTGCCCCAACGCGAGAGCAGCGTGCTCTTCCCCCAAACAAACAAAGCAGAACTCATGCGTGTCCTTGTCGGTCATAGACCGCTGGCAAGGAAACACGCAGCGTTTGCCTTGTTTTTCTGACATATTTGTCACTTCTCCTTATATATATCTATCTTCTTTTTATTCTTTTTTTAAAAGAACAGAGAAAGAAGGAAGAAGGAAATTTCTGCACACTGCCTAACAGTTTCTAACTCCTAACAAAGGGAACAAAAGTTTTTATCAGCAGTCTTGTGAAACACACAGCACAGTATGATCTGAAGAAAAGAGATCTGACGAACACGCTGGTGACGCCTCTATTTATAGCCTGGTCACAGGTGCATCCAATGATCTCACCAACCGAGGCTATAAATTTCCGGTCAATGTTACATTGACGTGTTACACACATATTCACAGCTGGTCACAATGCAAGATTGTTCCCAAAGCGCTTAGCAGCGCAGCATCATAGTGTAGCTTTTTGTAAAGGGAACAGATGATCTTTTAACATTCATTTTCAATTGATAAACTATAAAATATTTTAATATTTTGGTAAAAGATCCTGCAGACCCCACTGCTTTGGCCATCTCTGGACCCCCTTTGCAATTTTGTAGAGACTATTTTGACTGTTTAAAAAAAATTTAATAAAAAAAAGGAAGTGCCATGTGTAAATGTATATCGTGATAAATATCGATATCGAACAATATGAAAGAGATTATAATGATACAAATTTTGGCCATATCTCCCAGCCCTAGTTGGACCACAATGGCACCACCAACAGCACTGATTCCATCGCTTCCTGAATTTTGCATAACAATTTGTGTAGCAATCAAATGGGAGGGAACCCACACTTGCATTTCACTTGCCATTTGTGAGCTATGGCATCCAAGCCAAGTGGAGCCTGAGTCATGGATTACCAGAGTCTCCTGGGAGGCAAACATGTCCACTTCTGCCCAACATGGTCGACAGTTCGTTTCATTCCCAAGAAGGGGAATGACTTGTCATTAACACACTCTTCGCCCAATTGACTTTGAGACCCAATAGCTCCAAATTTGTGAGTGATGTCTCTGTGCCTCTTGACTGCAGTAAGGCAACCAATCACGAGGTAATTAAAAAAATGGATGCTGATCAGTTTCAGCAGACATGTTCCCTCGAATGCAACTCTCAAGAATGGCCTGTGATGCACATGAATGTATCTTTCAGGTTGATCGACACAAACCAGTCCAGAAGACGGACATGACACAAAATCTTTCACGGAGTAAACATCTTGAACTGAGACTTTGCGAGTGTCTGGTTCAAGCGTCTCACATCTAGAATGTGCAACAGCCCACCAACCTTTTTTACGACCAGAAATGTTAAAATATGACCGTAATTGACAGGCGAAGCCTCTTTATATGAAGAAGAGGAGAGATGCAAATCAGATTCAAAGCATCTTCAAACTCTCCTTGCTCTATATCTAGACCTCCCTCATGTGGTTCCTCTGAAGCCACTTAACCCTCTGGGGTCTGAGGGTGTTTTGGACCCTGGAGAATTTTTGACATGCCTTGACATTTGCGCTTTTTCAGTTGCTTAAAAACACAGTAATGGCTAAAGCCTGATAACACTGTATTCAGCACAAACTGGGCTACAATAATATGTGAGCAACATGTGTGTACATGTTTGTATTTTTGAGAAAATAACGTTTATGCATGTTTTTTTTTTTTAAAACAAAATTAAGTCATTGAAATAAGGCCATATAACACATATTAAACATCTGAGAACTGGATATTGTAGCCTAGAGTTTTTGCTACAAAATTATGTGAAATCCATCCTGATCACTCATTCATAGAAAACAATATAGTAATTGAACTTTTGTAAGACACTTTTAGTTTTAGAAAGGTCATGTGCGAGGAGGCATGAACTATCATGAATATGGATGTATTTCACACCTGAGGAGACAAAAGACCCCTCCCCTGTGCCTATCAATGAGGAATGTGACAGAAAGAGAATGAATGTGAGGAGACTTAATGATCAAAAATCAGGTTAAGTTAAAAGAAGTAATCTGACTACATTTTCTTTACATAAAGCTTTACTTAATTTTAGACCTACACTACCATTTAAAAGAAGTCTCTTCTGCTCACCAAGACTGCATTTATTTGATCCAAAATACTGTAAAAACAGTGATGTTTTGAACTATGTTTTACAATTTAAAAGAACAGTTTTTTTTATTTGAATATATTGTAAAATGCAATTTGTGATCAAAGCTGAATTTTCAGCATCATCACTGCAGTCTTCAGTGTCACATGATCCTCCAGAAATCATTATAAGATGGTGATTTTGGCAAATTTAAAGTGCATTTTACTCATTTACACCTGAACCCATATTTGCAAGCACAAGCTTTGTTGATGATAATGAGGCAGCATAAACACTAGATAAATTATATCATTCATATTATTTTTATATCATATTACATATCATATTTATATCATACAGCATACAATTTAAATACCTGCTTTAGCCGAAACAACATTTACATGTAACTAAAACTTGCTTATTAGGACATGTTTCAAATGTCAATACTCTAAATCCTGGCTGGCAAGTCTGGAAACAGTCCCACTAGTAAAATATGCACATAAAATAGCATGTCAACTAATTAAAACTAAATTACTTACTTGTCTGAAATTGTATCCTCGGCTGGATTAAGTCTCTCTCTTCAAAATACAAATGTTCATCGGAGTCCCGCTCTTCTTCTGAGGAAAATTGTAACTCTTTGTCACTATCCAGGAGTTTTCTCACTTGTGTATTGTGCTGTCTTTCAAACGCGCAGAAAAATGAATGAACTTGTTGTTTTTAAGACAAAGTCGGGGGCGTTTACCATTTGCATTGATCGCCTCAGCACATTAGCGTATGAATAGCGCGCTCTGCTTGTGGGTGGGATCACATTAGAGATAAAATCGCTTAGTTTCATACAGATTACATTGCAGAAGAATATTTGTTTTAAATATGAATTGTTTTATTTAAACGTAGACATTTTAAGCTTTCTTTAGACATATGTTTCATGTTTGTGTGATAAGTATTCGCAGAGTTTCAGTTCATTTTTGTGACGTGTTTCAGAAATATGCTCGTGGAGACAGAGACGTCGGATAGCTCACCCTTTTTATTTTCTTTATTTTACAAAAGCATAAGGTTTTGTTGTTACTGTGAGTGTACACAAATAAAAGTAGACCTTTTAAAGTCTCTAATGATGTCTTACACTTATCTGTATGCCCCAAAATGAAGGAGAATTTTGTTGTTTCCGCTGTAATGACGAAAAAATCCAGCAGGATGCGCTGGTGCATCTGTCGACCCCAGAGGGTTAAGAAGTATAGTAGCCTGAGAAGGTACAGCTTCGGCTTTCAGAACAAAAACAAGCCGAGAGCAAAGTGTGTTGAGTTTCATGTGTTCACAGTGAATCAAGGGCGTGTGTTAAGCACCATCTGCCAATAGATTGGCGTGAATCTAAAGGGCTTTAGAGATCATCACTTCAGGGAGTATTTCCCATAGCATCAGCTACTGACGCTTTGTGGAAGTGACTGACTTGAAAGTGAACAGTGGTTCCACTGACAGTTTGCATGTAAAAAAATATTCTAAGCATTCAAATTCTTTGATTATCAATATCTCTTGAGGTGCCGATTGTAATTTGTAGGATTTTAGTGAAATCTCTTTAGGCATTAAGCCATGAGGTTTTGTGCCACAGGAAAAAAACTTAAGATCTCTGCAGACCTCAGCAAGCTAGTGTAATGATTAGCCTCAATCAGGATATTGAACATAGGTCTATCAGGACAATTACAACTTGACAAGGGCTTAGAAGGCAACAAGCAACTGCTGCATATCTCTGCACACTGTGATCGATCATACTGCTTAAAAGAGGAAAGAAATTCTTGAAAAGAAAACAGCAATAGTTTTCACTTCTATTGGCTAAATTAGCAATAAAAAATGTAAGCAATGGTTTAAAAGTGTGCTGTCTTGCTTACTGCCTACACAGGTAGCTGATTTCTAGCACCATGCATCATACAAATAGCACTACTTATGTAAAGTGCATGGAAGACTTGATTTCAATACAATATAGATGATGTGAGAAGAATGACACAATGGCTCTTATAAGAATAAATTTATATGGCACACACAATTTTCGGAAAATAGATTTTAATAGTTTGTAAACATATTTTATCAACACTATCAATACACATTGTTTTTTCAGTGTCTTGCACAGGAGTGGCCATGTTTTAGATGTTAAACTTTAACTTCGAAAAATGCTCCTCTAGACGCCTGCGTTCTGCTCCATTCCATTCTGCTACTACTAGCAACACAAGAACGCGAAACAGTTCCTTAGAATTTGGCTAAAACAAGACCATAACTACGTTACATTCCTTTTGGAACATCTTTATGCACTATTTTCCATGTCTTTTGAAGCTATACAATGACATTGTGTGATGAGCAGAATTAAATTTAAGTCATTATTTACTCAAACCAAATAATTGAAAATGTCTTTAGAATGCTAGTTAGAGACTTTTGCAAATGGGAATATAGAAATATAGTGCATGAGTCATATTGTTTGCTTTACTGTTATGGTGCTTTTTGATAGATGGGATAGATTTTTTTCAGATTTTTTCAAATTACTATGCATGTAAAATTACTTGGCACGTAAAAACACACCTCAAGACACCTGTATTCAGTTCCATTTATATTGTGCTGCATCTAGACAGTGCAAGAACACATTTGGTCTGGACAGCCTCTAGAATTTGCTAAAACAAGAGCATAACTATGTTACCTACTGTACCTTTTGGAACAGCTTTCGCATCAGGACTCAGGATTGTACCTATGATGTGTTAAAATGCTGCTTCTGGAGGCAGCCCATTAGGTTTTGGATTACAGCATTAGTCTTAGCAAGCCTGCAATTTTACCACTGGGCAGATAACCCTGAGATTCATTATTTGAGGTAGAATAATGGGCTCACAGTTCTGGATTAATCTTTGATTGAAGAAATGGAGGGTGCTTAGAATGCTCTCAGTGCCATTTCACCTATGAAAACGTGTATTGTAGCTGTGGACTACTCCCTAGCTTTGTTATCCTCTTCCACATCTCAAGGAGAGTGTAAAAGGATTTAGACGGGCAAGGAGTAGGCGAGAACCGGCTTGACTATAAATATATTAATAGTAAACTGAAACAGAAGACACAAATACACTTTTACGGACATGTCCGTAAATGATCTCTCTCTACCGCACCATCCTCTGCAGTCAGCCTTTATCCCTCTCAGAGGCTTGATTAGCCTAATACGGGATCGGGTGTGTAGGATCACGACCCGGCTCCACCCTCCGCCCTGCCACAGAGAGATATTTGTAGGGTTGTCTTTTTTTCCTGGCCATGACCTGTTTATTAGAGTATGTAATATTCACTTTGAATGATACAATTACTCCATGACTGTTGTTTTGCTTGTATTCACTTGCTAGGTTGAATTGGTTACCCTGAGAGAGCAAAAATTTAATTGCAATACCATTCTCATTTATATTTGAACGTATCCATTTTTGCCACCAATGAAACTCTGTCCCAAAGCTACCCAGTGTCTGTGAGTCTAACAGGTTCTGAATAATGAAATGTTTGATATCACCAAAACTCTCCACTAATGTCACCAGTGCTGCATCCCAATTCGCCTACTTATACTACGACCTAAAAGTATGTACTCTTTTTTTGAAGAAAATGTACATACTTTTGAGTGTGTAGCAAAAGAGTACGCACGTTCTGGGACATACTACGAAGACGTCATGCAATGGAAGAGAACATGGTTGCCCAGTTACGCACACCGCGACAGTTAAACAAACATCGTCGTTGGCAATGCGCCAGTTAATGAGGCGCTCAGTGGCTTCATCGGACCCTACAAGATAAACACGGTACTTTTTTTGCACAACACAAATCCATTAATATTATGAGACAATAAAATATAACTTTAATTAGCGCTAAACGTTTAAGTTCTTACACTTAAAAACTGAGGGTGCATCTCCGCTGCCGCATCCGGCCGCCATGTTTGCATCATCTCAAAGCTCCTCCCTCCCGCACGCAATGGGTTGTGGGCAATATTAGCCGTTAGAGTGTGCATCGATCTGCACTTCGGATTCTGACTGGAAATAGTAGACCATCCGGGTATCTTTGGAACACTCATTTCAACATACTACGATTTGGGACGTACTAATTCTATTTTCGAATACTATTTAGGACGGATAGTATGCGAATTGGGACGCAGTGCAGGACTCCAGTCGCCATTGATTGGTGAACTGTGTTGTAAAACAGAGTCACCTGGCAAATTCAGTTGCTCCACTTTGGCATTAGGGCTGGGCGACATAAAAATATATATCTCAATATTTATGTATTTGCAATCTGAAATGCCTTATGAGTAGATATTTAAATTATAATTTCAACCAAACAGCCATTGTCGCTGCAGTAAATACATAAAAAAAATGTAAACGCAATAAGTAAATAGGCATGTTTTTCACTAAATTAACACAAGAAAGAATAATATTTAATCATTTTAATTTATGCACCAATACATTATTACTAATTAAGCAATATATACCTACATATGTTTTTAGTAAAGTGATATATTGTAAATTAACAGGGAAAGTGCAACATCACGCATTTTTTTTTATAACCCAAACAAGTTTATTATTTTTATAATATAATACCGATTTATTAGTATTATGAGTATTTGAGTTGTTTTATACAGTAGTGATACATTTCTTTCATGTTCACTGCACTTTCACATGAAGCCTATATTTTGGCAGAAAACTAATAAAACACTTGCAGCTTGACAATTTTTAATGTTATTTTTGCAAATCTAGGGAAAAACTGAAATCTCCTTTTCTTTGATAATGTGTTGTGTTATTAGATTTGAATAAGCTGTAGCGGTTACAAATGTTTAGAATTGCACAAATGTGAAAAAGTGTACCTGGAGCGCTTTATAGCCACAGAACAGTGTGTCACCGCTTCACTCTGAAGCACACACGTATTTTTAATGTATATTTTTTAAACATCATTTTTTAGATTAACTAGTCAAGGCACAAGGCCATAATTTTTTTTTTTTTATATAGTAGTATTATTATTATTATTATTATTATTATTATTATTATTATTATTATTAATTGTGCAGCCGGAAGGATCATAAAATTAGTCTAACACTAACACACTAGACATATGGTGCAGTAGCATCACGGGAGACCCAAATTCGAGTCTCGGCTGAGGTCCTTTCCTCATCCAATTCATCCTGTTCTTTCATGTTGTTTCCTGTCTCCCTTTTCACTATACCACTATATGTACTATCTAATAAATGTGAAAAAAAACAACATGCAACAGTGATTAATCTTCTCAGCAGTGTAGCAGCAGCCATCATGTAATTTGTGTTATGTCAAGATGGACAGTTGGTGCTTTGGACTTAAATGGTAGCACCCATTCCCGAACCCCGCTTTTACCATTATGTCCAAATCCACTTATTTTGGTAAGTGTGGGAACCAGGTGCAATGTAAAAGGCCCCCTGGGTTGATTTTGACATGGCACACTGTAGGGGGTTTCGTCTCCTCTGCTTCCATCCTTGTCAACTGCTTACTATAATCCAGATTATTTTTGCACAGGAGCCCCTGCTGCTATCCATAATGTAGATCAGATTTCAACATGGCAGACTCAGTCACTCAGACTGATACAGACGCACAGATGCATAAGGCACTTGAAAAGGATCCCAAATCGACACTTCTGTACTTCCCCTGCATTTAATGTAGATGTGCATTGCATTCCAGTACCGTGCTGTGTTGTTGTTTCTGAAGTTAATGCATGCATTACTTGGTTGTGCTTCTGACTGAGGCTCTATTCCTCACTGCCAAACCTAAACACAAACCCTTCATCCTGACATCCATCCTGAAAGTTTTTGGATCTCAAAGAGCATAGCTCATATCTTGAGCTCTCTTCATTATGTGTGCATCTCTCAAAACAACTGCCTTCTTTAATAGCAGGCAGACGTCTTGCAGATTTGATTATATGTGCCCTCAGAAAAGAGGCAAGGACAAACACGCTTAAAATATCAACACTGTTGGAGGGGATGGGGAGATGAAGAGACACCTTTTAAAGGTTTAGTCCATTCCAAAAATAAAATTCTTGATTAAATGTTGTTCCAAACCCATATGGTGTTATTTTTTCAGTGGAACACTAAAGCGTTTTTGTTTTACTTTTTTTTTTTTTTTTTTTTTTTTTAAATGTATGAACTATTTCTGCCTTACCTGAAAATAGCCCTGATTTATAAAGCATTTTTAAGATGTTCCAAAAGTTACAGAGCTATTTCTGTAAACCTTTTGTTTACAGAAACCTGAGCGTTAAAAAAAACAACAAAGTTGTCCGAAATTGTTAATGTTGCAATTAAAATTGTAGGTAAGTAGGGCTGGGTGATAAAACTATATCGATATATATATCACGATATAGAAAATTCACGATAAGTGCGTGTCGCTAAAACACAAGCAGTTCGACTTTCTTAGGCTGCGTTTCCACTGGGTCGGACAAATCCGCTCAAAGACACTCACAGCGCTAGGAGAAAGCTTGCTCCGCACCGCTGCCAATCCTACGATCCACCTTGCAAGCATGGCTCTTCATAGGAATGAATTGAAAACGCTCTCAGCTTCGCTCACAACAAGCCAGTGGTAACGAAGGGTCAGACTAGATGAACTTGCTAAGGCTAGCTGCCTTGCTTAAAATTAGGTTATGTCGGACACCGGATTGATTCCATCCGCACCGCAAGACTTCATGACAACGGCTGCGCCCTCTCATCGTCTCTAGTGAAGAGCATGACAGAACAACCGTGATGTGGACAACAGCTCTGACCTTTCTGCACTGTAATCTTGAATATTGTTCTCTAGCACCAAACACGCATAATGCCCTGTCCCGCTCCGCACGCGTTACCTCTTTTCCCTGCATGTGTGTAGACATGAAGCGTCTCATGAGTTAACATGGTTTCAAAATGTATCTTTATTAATCAGTATGTTATGAGCCTTTAATAATAAACAAATTGATTTCTGTTCTAATTTTGTGAAAATTAATTAGATGTCTGGAATGGCTAAGGAAAGACTAAAATTACTAGTTGGTAGACTTGTCTCTCACTTTAATGAAAATATACAAATGTTTTTTAAATTAAAAAAAAAAGTTTTCTAAATTTTCTCTCGGGACACCCCTGAACCCACATTCAGCATCATTCCACTGTCACAAGCGTTTGGCACTCAGTGAAGGCGGTCGCATTTTCTCTCCCTCTCCCTCCCCTGACCTCCCTGCTTTGCTCTCTCGTCATGTCTAGTCAACTGTCTTGTACTTTTGAGAGACTCTCTCAGCACTGCTCTCCAAACCAAGAAATTATTATGGATTTGGTCAACTGGTCTCTCAACGCAATTGACACCATCTTCTCGAGGAGAAGCTTGGGTTCGGGGGAACCTAACTGCCCTGACGGAACGTTTGCAGCTGGCTACACGATGGACGCATGGGAGAGATGGAGGGTCGTGTGTCTGGCGTTTCTTTCCATGGAGGACGTTGAAGATATCTACCTATTCGGAACCATGATAACAGGTCTTCTGCTGATTGGATTAGGCATTCCCCTGGTTTATCGAAGAATTAAGAAGACGGAGACAGCTGTCCAAAGCCTCACAAGGCTGCCCGTCATGATTGAGGCGGTGGGCAGAGCTGTCAGCACTCAGACTCTCAATACGGATAACATCATGAAGGAGCTTACAGCTTTGCAAAGGCAAATGGATCGTTTAAGAGACAAAAATGGACATGCAGAATAGCCTGAGAAATTGCAGCTATTCGCCCCAAGACAAACATTTCAATCTTATCTGTTTCGGCACCCCCCAACCAGCACTGGCCTTGGCCAAGGCCGCTGATGGATCAACAACTCCCCTGGTTAGAGCACTGCAATGAGCCGCTCTCGCATTCCCTCCCCCCTCCCAAAACACCCTGGGATTGTGACCTTTTTGCGAATCTCTGGGCTTTCACACACACAAGACTTACACAAATACAGATATGCATCCGCCCCTCACCCCATCCCTCGCCTTCGCCGCTTCGTACCCCCCAGTCTGACAGGCGGGTCTGTGACCAGCGCCGAGAATGGCTGCAGGACCGGATGGCTGCTTGCCTGTGTTGGGCTACCTCCATCCCCCACTCCCCTCCCCTGTTGCAAGTTTTTGTTATGTTGTAGATGTACTGATTATGTGCTAAGTGTTGCTGAGATGTTTTTTCCTGGTCCCACACTGTAATCCTCACAGGAGTATAGTCTGGGGGTTGCTTTTTTTTTCTCACCTTTCCCCATGTAATGCTGTATATCTTCTCAATTCCCTGTCTTCCTGCCCTGTCTACCCCGTTGTCATTTTGTATGGGCAGGATGATGGCCAATTTCACTGGTTACTTTCACTTGTGACTATGTGACAATAAAGGGTTACTACTACTACAAGGGCTTCTATGCCACATACTTGGGAATCTGAATCTAAAGAAATATATAAAATACTTAATTTTAATGTAAAAATATTCCAACAAATACTGGACTGCTTCAGAACAAACAGATGATCTTTTAGCATTCATTTTCAATTGATAAATGGTAAAATTGGGAAAAGATCCCGCAGCCCCCACTGCTTTGGCCGTCTCTGGACACCCTGTGCAGTTTTGTAGAAACTATTTTGACTGTTTAGAATGTATTTTTTTTTCTTCTGTCAACTTTGAAATAAAAAAAGAAAGTGCAATGTGTAAATGTATATCGTAATAATACAGATATCGAATAATATGAAAAAGATTATCGTGATAAAAATATTGGCCATATCGCCCAGCCCTACAGGTGTGTGTGTGTGTGTGTGTGTGTGTGTGTGTGTGTGTGTGTATATATATATATATATATATATATATATATATATATATATATTTCACTTATGAAATGTGTTCCACTACAGATTACAATATACATGCTGTAAAATGTAATTTGTAACATTCTGTTAGATTACATAAATCTCAGTAATGTATTATAAATACTTCGGATTACTTCTTCAGCACTGGTATATTTTTCACTTGTTTTGACTATAAAAACTCTGCCAGTACAGTAAGACAAAATAAATGTTAAAAATACATGATCTTAAAAAACTAAATATATTATGCATTGTTTCTAAACTTGTTTAAGGTTTAGAAACAGGAAAACAATACAAAAATGATAATCAAGAATACAATTTTTGCCCTAATATCAAAGGTCTTACTAGAAAAAAATGTATTATGATCCAATGTGAAATTTCTTGATTAAAAACAATTTGATCGTAACGTGCATGTAAAATGGCTAGAAATAGCATTTTAGCTTAGCGTAAAGCTGACAATTTACACTTGGTTTATTTATATTTCTTCTGCTCCAAACTTCTCTGTCTGCTCGTATGAATGAAACACATCATAAGAAAGCACTTTGGATCGCATCGTTTATATGTATAAATGTTTTCAATCTGAAAGGACTAAATATTAAATGAAACAAAATAAAATGCAAAGTAATCTGTTCAGTAACCAAAATGCATTTAGAATGTATTCTAATTACCAATTATTTAAATTGTTACTGAAGTGGAATACAGTTACTTATATTTTATATTTTAAATATGTAATCGTGTTACATGTATTCCGTTACTCCCAACCCTTTATATATTCAAAGTAATACAAAAAGTTTTTGTGATTTATAGAGGATCTTACCCATCCTCTATACAGTCATTTTCAGGGGTTTTATTACCCTCAGTGAGGCATTTTAGGCAACTGCGATCAAGAATGTGTATCAGATGTAATTTATGCCAAATGCTGTCAGACTATTAAATGCATGGTATATGGTTGTAGATATGTGTGTGGGTATTTGAATATGCCTGCAGAGGGTATGCTTTTAATTGATCATATTTATGGGTTCAAGCCCGAAGGGGTTGCAGACTTCTGGTAGTACTCCGGCTGGCTAGCCACATGGAATCGGCCCGATTGGCCGATAACTCGAACCTTAACCCTCTGGGGTCGACGGACGCACCGGTGCATCCTGCTGGATATTTTCGTCATTACATCGGAAACAACTTAAAATACTCCATAATTTTTGGGTATACAGATAAGTGTAAGACATCATTAGAGAGAATAAAGGGTCTACTTTTATGTGTGTACACTCACAGTAACAACAAAACCTTGTGCTTTTGTAAAATAAAGAAATTAAAAAGTGTGAGCTGTCAGCAGTCTGTGTCGCGAGCATATATCTGAAACACATCACAAAAATGAACTGAAACTCCGTGAATACTTATCACACAAACATAAAACTTATGTCTAAAGAAAGCTTAAAATGTCTACTTTTATATAAAAAAATAAAAAATATTCTTCTGCAATGTAATCTGTATGAAACAAAGCGATGTACAGTTTCTTCTGGCTCAGCGAATTATCTCTAATGTGATCCCACCCACCAGCAGAACACGCCATTCATACGGTAATGTGCTGAGACGATCAATGCAAATGGTAAACGCCCCCGACAGGGAGGTTTGATGTAAACACAATCCATTCAATTTTCTGCGCGTTTGTAACGATACACAGGCAAGGAAACTCCTGGATAGTATGGAAGAGTTAACATTTTCCTCAGAAGAAGAGCGGGATTCCGATGAGCGTTTGTATTTTGTAAAGAGACTTCATTCAGCCAAGGATACAATTTCGGACGAGTAAGTCATTTAGTTTTCATTAGTTGAAATGCTATTTTATATAAACATGTACATATTTTACTAGTGGGACTGTTTATAGACTTGCCATCCAGGATTCAGAGTATTGAAATGTGAAATATGTCCTAATAAGTAATGCTGTTTCGGCTAAAGCAGGTATTTAAATAGTATGCTGTATGATATAAATATGATATGTAATATGATATAAAATTATATGAATGTTTAGAATATATTTTATCTAGTTTTTATGCTGCCTCATTATCATTAATGCTTGTGCTTGCAAATATCTGTTCATGTGTAAATTAGTAAAAGGCACTTTAAATATGCCCATATTAGAAAATCACCATATTATAATGATTTCTGAAGGATCATGTGACACTGAAGACTGCAGTAATGATGTTGAAAATTCAGCTTTGATCACAAATGCATTTTACAATATATTCAAATAGAAAACTGTTCTTTTAAATTGTAAAAAGAGTTCACACAATGTTTTTACTGTATTTTGGACCAAATAAATGCATTCTTGGTGAGCAGAAGAGACTTCTAAAACTTTTATACGGTAGAGTAGGTATAAAATTAAATAAAGTCTTTATGTAAAGAAAGTGTATAGTCAGATTACTACTTTTAATTTAAAACTTGATTTTGATCATTAAGTCTCCTCACATTAATTCTCTTTCTGTCACATTCCTCAATGATAGGCCCAGGGGAGGGGGTCTTTTGTCATCTCAGGTGTGAATCACCTCAATATTCATGATAGTTTACGCCTCCTCGCATATGACCTTTCTAAAACTAAAATTGTCTTACAAAAGTTTAAATTAGTATATTGTTTTGTATGAATGAGGGATCAGGATGATTTTCACATCATTTTGTAGCAAAAACTCTTGGCTTCAAAAGTATTGTGGACTAATGTTCAGTATGTGTTATATGGCCTTATTTCAATAACTATTTTCTCAAAAATACAAACCTGTACATACATGTTGCTCACATACTATTGTAAATAACCCAGTTTGTGCTGAATACAGTGTTATCAGACTTTAGCCATTAATGTGTTTTTAAGCAACTGAAAAAAAGCACAAATGTCAAGGCATGTCAAACCTTCTCCAGGACCCAAAACACCCTCAGACCCCAGAGGGTTAAGGGCTAGAAACAAAATAATGTTTCTTTTTATTCCTTTCATCATGACGCATCTTTTAAGCGCCAGCCATTTTTGGCTCCACCCCCTCAATTTTCCTGCTATTGAAAACAATTAAAAACTAACTCCTAGACCATTCTCCAGATCGGAACCAAACCAATGCAGAAAGTCCCAATATGAAAAGTTATCGAAGGAATTTTGAAATTTTAAAGTATCATCAAACGGTATGCAAAAATGTTTGTATTGGGTGTGGCCACTTATACTAAAATTGTTATAGCTTTTGAACAGATTGAGATATTATCACCAAATTTTGGTACTCTTGTATATGGGGGGCATTCTGTAGACACACAAAAAATTGCATGCCTCTGCCTCTTGGTGTCACTATAATAATACAAAAAAAATCTAAAAATGGCTTTAACTATGGAACCGTTGGTCTGATCAACTTGAAACTTTGCATGCAGTCTTTGTCTAAGAAGCCATCAAGGTCTATGAGAGTGTCACATATCTTGAAAAACTCACAAAGAAGCGTCTTTGTTACGGTCGTAACCTCCGTTCCCTGATGGAGGGAACAAGATATTGTGTCGATGTAGTGACACTAGGGTCTCTCTTGAGAGCCTTGGTTACCTCTTATCTTTGAGAAAAGGCCAATGAGAATTGACGAACAGAATTTGCATGCCCCTGCCCCGGACATACAGGTATAAAAGGAAGGAGTCGTGCATCTGTTCAGACAGGTTTTGAGCTGAGGAGCCGAGAGTAAGATCCTGGCCCTTTCAGTGGCTTAGTACAGTGTTGTGGCAAGAGGGACACAAAGTCTCGTTCCCTCCATCAGGGAACGGAGGTTATGACAGTAACCGAGATGTTCCCCTTCTGCCACTTACTCGACGTTGTGTCGATGTAGTGACACTAGGGTTCCCTATTTAAAAATGCCACAACACTGAACGTGTTACGTGGACTGCTGATGCAGGTGCAAGCAAGCTGTTGCAGACTGCATGTAACACCTTCCCAAATACCCCAAGAGACGTCATATAGTTGTATATATAGTCATATAGTTGTCATAAGTGTGCCGCAGCCTTTTATCTCTCTAAGCTTTCTCTCCATAGAGTGTTAGATGCAGCTGGGGCCATCTAATGCTATAACACTTATCGAGGAAGGCGTTCTTTTCCAATCCTACTCTTTCAGGGGGAAAAGACCCTGCAGAGACCACATCCTGCCCAACAGGTGATGTTAACATGTGGCAAATATGTCACATGAGCTTACCAGCCACACATGGAAGTGGCCCTGTGATAGGTCCTGCCTTCACGGGGAGGAGCTCTATAAACACAGTGACCAGGGGGTAGAGAGATCTCTGCCCAAGGGAGATGTGTGTCCACTGACAAGGGGACCGTACCACAGAAAATATATCACAGGGGATATTGGAATAATCTGAACCTGTGGAACACCTATTCCAGCACAGGCAAGTCAGTGCCTGCGGTGGGTCTGGCTGCGAACTTCCTCTGCTGAGATCGGAGCCAAAGGGCTAGGGAGGAAGGACACCCACGGTCCGTTACTTGTGGACTCTACTGTGGGATTAGCGCGCATGTCTTCACCTTAGGGTAGGGGAAAAGCGCTATGAGCAAGTGATACACTTGGCCAGCTTTTGTCACCGCATTACTGAATTCTACGTGTTAGGACCTGTCTAAACACAGGCTCAACCCAGAGATTGTAAAATCTTGCGAAAGTACTGGGTGTTGCCCAGCCTGCCACTCGGCTGATATCTGCTAGAGTGGTGCTATTGGCCAGTGCCCACGAGGATGCCACACTCCTTGTAGAGTGAGCTAGAACCCACAAGGGGGTGGGCGCGGCCTGGGACTGGTAGGCCAATGCAATGGTGTCCACGATCCAGTGGGCAAGCCTCTGTTTGGAGACAGTGTTCCCTTTCCGCTGTCCACTAAAGCAGACAAAGATCTGCTCAGAGTGTCTAAAGCTCTGCGTGCATTCCAAATGGGTGCGCAAAGCCTGGAGGCTGGGTCTGCCTCATCCCAGGGCAGCACTTTCAGGTTCACTACCTGATCCCTGAATGGGGTCGTAGGAACCTTGGACACATATCCCGGCTGGGGTCTCAGGATTACTTGAGAGATTGCCGGACCGAACTCCAGGCAAGTGTCGCTGACAGAGAGCGCTTGCAGGTCCCCAACCCTCTTGATGGAAGTGAGTGCGATCAGGAGGGCCGTCTTCAAAGAGATGGCCTTTAGTTCGACTGAGTCTAGTGGCTCAAACGTTGGTCCCAGAAGGCCCGAGAGGACAACAGAGATATCCCATGGGGGAACAGGTATGGCCTAGGAGGGTTCAGCCTCCGGGCACCTCTAAGAAACCTAATGATCAGGTCGTGCTTCCCTAATCCAGTGGACTTACCATACACTGCATAGTGGTGAGCCGCTATGACAGCTACATAAACCTTGAAGGTGGAGGGGGACAGCCGCCCCTGCAGGAATGAGAGTACTGTCCCGACTGTACAGCTCTGTGGGTCTTCAGATCGGGAAGAAGACCAATTTGCGAATAAACGCCACTTTTGGGCATAAAGCTGCCTGGTAGAGGGAGCTCTGGCTTGAGTGATTCTGTCTACGACGGCTGGTGGTAGACCGTTTAGATCTTCCGAATCAGGTTCCAGAAGTCTGGATACGGATGCCAGTGGGTGCTCCGTCCCTGAGAAGGAGGACCTTCCTCAGGGGAATTTGCCAGTGAAGTGCTGTCGCGAGCAGAGTGAGATCCGAAAGCCAACCTGAAGGTTCCAGAAGTCTGGATACGGATGCCAGTGGGTGCTCCGTCCCTGAGAAGGAGGACCTTCCTCAGGGGAATTTGCCAGTGAAGTGCTGTCGCGAGCAGAGTGAGATCCGAAAGCCAAGTCCGAGTGGGCCTGTGGGGGGTCACAAGAATGACTTGTTCCTCGAACACCCTGACCTTGCATAGGACTTGTGCAAGTACGCTCACTGGGGAAAATGTGTATTTGTGCAGCCCCTGGGGCCAGCTGTGTGCCAGGGCATCTGTGCCGAGTGGGGCTTCTGTCAGTGAGTACCAGAGCGGACAGTGGGTGGAATCATGGGAGACGAACAGAGCTACCTGTGCTGTGTCGAACCGGGCCCAAATCAGCTGGACCACCTAAGGGTGGAGTCTCCACTCTCCGCTGAGCTTTACCTGTCATGACCTGGCATTTAGGTTGCCTGGGATACGAGTGGTGTGCAGTGACCTCAGTCGCTGCTGACTCCAAATGAGGAGGCGGTGGGCGATTTTCGACATGTGACGAGAGCGAACGCCGCCCTGGCGATTTATATACGCTAGTGTCACTATGTTGTCTAAGCGAACATGTGCTTGCTGCGGATCAATGGCAGAAATCTGCACAGGGCAAGAAATACAGCCAGCAACTCTAGGCAGTTGATGTGCCAACCAAGCTGGGGCCACATCCAGGAACCAGCGGCTGCGTGCCCATTGCACATGGTGCCCTAGCCCAACTGGGAGGTGTCCGTAGTAACTACGACGCATCTGAACACCTGCTGTAGGGGAACTCCTGTCCGTAGAAAACAGAGGTCTGGCCAAGGGCTTAATAAGTGACGGCCAGGTCCCTGTGCACACCGAGCAACTGTCGAGAGTGTGTTAAGATTAGCCATTCATTGAGGCAGTTGAGTATTCGAATGCTCACTTCCCTTAACGGGGCAAGAGCTGCCTCTGTGACTTTCGTGAAGATGTGAGGGGACAGGGACAGAGCGAAGGGGAGGACTAATACGGCTGTCCGTCAGTTGGCTCGTGTTCTCGCAGTGAGAACATGAGCCATCCACAAACGCTGCCTCTGTGTGATCTCTGTCCAGACATGATAGGCAGTCAGAAGTGGAAAGGTAACGATTGCATCCAGGAATAACACAAAGACGGAAGGGCATCTTGAAAAAAATGCATCTTTAAAAAGGTGTTCAACGTCAGTGTGTTTACTCTTTTAGAGAAATATATACTCTTTTAGAGGGCTGTCGAAGCACTCAGGGGCGTAGTCTGCACTGGTGTGCAGAAGAAGAGAAAAGCTGCTGAAGTGCACCGTATTTCCAACAGCGTATGCTCTTTAAATGTGAGTGGAACAGTAGTGGGTTTTACTCCGCTCACTGAAACTAAACTGCATGGCTCCGAAGAAAAAAATCTGTCTTATAAATCTTTTATACCCGTATGTCCGGGGGAGGGGCATGCAAATTCTGTTCGCCAATTCTCTTTGGCCTTTTCTCAAAGATAAGAGGTAACCGAGGCTCTCAATAGACCCCTAGTGTAACTACATCGACACTTATTCGAGTGAGTGACAGAAGAGGAACACAATATTCATACCATGTTGTAGATTTCCTCATTCTTAACAACTTTGCCTCAAGTACATTGCTGTGAAACAGAACATTCATTAAATACTTGAGATTATTTAATTAAAATCTTTTTTTAACTAATCCTGGGCTGTTCGCCCAATTGGAACCAAATCAGTGCAGAAAGATTCAGCAGAGTCAGTATGAAAAGTTATCAAATTAATTTTGAAATTTTGATTCATCATCAAATGGTACATTAAAACGTAGGTAGTGGGCTTGTCCTTTTTTTACTAAAATGGTTATAACTCTTGAATGGAATAAGATATAGTAAAAAACATCAAAATGGCTCTATCTATGAAACCGTTGGTCCGATCAACTTGCGCATGCAGTTTCTGTGTCCAAGGTGCCATTAAGGACTATGATGACAGTTGCATATCTTGAAAAACATGGTCGGCATCAACAAAATCAGTTCAGAAAGATTATCTGGAGTCTCATTATTAACAATTAGCAAAAATGTTTTAACTTTTGAATTCATCGTCGCAAAGCTACACCAAAAAGTATGCAGCGTGCGTGGCCACGTTTACTTAAACGGTTATGGAATTGGGTATGTTCACAAAATTTGAGACACTTATGTGTGGGATCATTCTGAGGACACAAGAAAAAAATTTACCTGAAAGGCTTGAACACAATTTATCACTGCTTGCAGCTATATTGCGATGTTGGAACACTGGGTTGGTATAAAGAGCACAGCACTACAGTGGTTTAAATCTTATCTTACAGATAGGGTTTTTTCTGTTACTATGGGTAGGCTCTCTTCATCTGTAGCTCCTGTTCTCTGTGGGGTTCCACAGGGATCCATTCTGGGGCCAATTCTTTTTAATTTGTATATGCTCCCTCTTGGAAATATTATTAGGAGACATAATATTTTGTTTCATTTTTACGCTGATGATACACCGCTTTATCTGCCATTGAAATCAGGTGATTCTCTTCAACCTCTCTTGGAATGTATTGCAGACATAAAAAAAGTGGTTATCGAGTAACTTTCTCCAGCTAAACAATGATAAGACTGAAATTATTAAGCGCTCTTGCTAACAAGCTTGGCCAATACTTCCATGTTAATTAGCATGTGAGGAATCTTGGTGTCATTATGATTCTGACTTGGGCTTAGTCCGACAGATAAATTCAGTAGTGAAAAATCAGTTCACTATCACAGTTCAAATCACCCACTATCAGTTACGAATGATTTCTAAATTTAAATCAGCTTTATCTTTTCATGACCTGGAGACTGTTATTCATGCTTTTATCACTGCTCGATTGGATTATTGTAATTCTCTTTATTTTGGTCTACTACGCGAGGGTGATAGAGCATTTGCAGTTGCTGCTCCTAGGCTGTGGAATCAGCTACCACTTGACATTAGACAAGTGTCATCACTGTCTATTTTTAAACATAGGCTTAAAACGCACTTGTATTCTCTAGCGTTTTGCAGTATTAAATGAGATTTTTTTTTTTCTCTTTTTTTTATTTTTTTATGACATGTTTGTTGTATTTTAATGTATTGTATATTCATCTGTACAGCACTTCGTTCAGCTTTGCTGTGTTTGCGTGTGCTTTAGAAATACATAACTTTTACTATATTTGTTTGTTTTTTTATGCTGTTTTGTGTGATGTGTCAGTGTTTATATTGCCTATGGATTGTGGATCATAAAGTCACTAAACTGAACCTGACCCTTTAAATTAGTTTTGTTGGCATAACCTAATGTAATCAGGTTGATTAAGTGATGTAAAAAATTGTTTTACTTGAATTAAACCTGTTGTTTTTTTGAGATTGACAGATGTGGTCACTATGAATTATTGTTGTATGGAAAAGATCTGCTTCAAGATTCTTAAAAAAATAAAAATAATTTTGTGTTCCACAGTAAAATAAAAGCATACTGATTTGGAACAACATTTGAGTAAATAACTACAGAATTTTGGGTGAACTATCCCTTCAAGGTTTGTTCTATTGGAGATAGATTTATTGCATACAAGCTAAAGATTCAAATTCTCTGAACAGCAAACGAGTATGTCTTCAAAACCCCTATGAAGATGTAAGAATGAGTAAGATGCAGCATAGTCAACATCTGTCTTTTGTTGTCTGTCTATCTGAACACAATTCCCTTTCCTTAGATCGATGATGGTTGTAATGAGGTGTGTGTAGAAATGTGTGTGTGGTTGGCTGTCACAGTGGGCTTTCAAGAAAAGCCTGGCCTGGCTGAGAGAGGATCAGCGCAGGCAAAGAGATCATGCCACCGGACCGTACCTCTGATCTGATGATTATCCGCCTGACAGTTCGACCCCAATTCTTCTCCAGTACCACAACTCCAATTACAGACCTCCTTTAGGAGCACCGCATAGTCCCCACGGCTTCACATATTGAGCAAAACAAAAAACCGGCAGCAGTTTTATAAGAACAGCTATATCGTGTTTTTTGATTGATGCAGTAACTTTTTGGAACATCTTAAAAAATGCTTTATAAGTCAGGGGTATTTGTAATGTTGTGCTATGAGTGTTTTTTTTAGTGGTCTTCAGTGCAGTGATTAATGCTGTGTAGGTTTTCTCTTGGGGTTTGTGTGCTATGAAACATACAGTATGTCTGCTTTGTTTATTGTATTCCCAATTCATCTCTGGATTGTTACAATGGGAGAGCCATTAGTGAGGCATTTATCATATTAAAATGGCATCTATGCCCTAGATACATTGCACATGAGAGTGATAATGTCAGATCTTCTCTCCGGTGCTCAGTTCTTAATGTCAAAGAAAATAGCAACCTGTTCATCTTTGTGTTTGTCACAAGTGAATGTTGTTGCAAGACACACTCTTTGAAGCACTGGGCTTATCATCATTAAGTTATTTTTACTTTTTGTTTTTCTTTCAATGCTCTGAGGGCACACCGTTGCTCTGCAATCTCCTTTTGATATGTGAATGGTTGCTTTTTCTGTAATTATGCATTGTTAGTCAATTTTGTTTGGGGCCCAATGTAAACAGTAATTTTATTTGTCTTGCCACTACTATTGATTATATTAAATAGTTTGAGATTTTTTTAGAGCACAAAATGAAAATGCAACACAAAAAGTAAAGATGCTTAAATTTTAGATTTTTGCAAAACACAATCTTATATGATCATTTTTTTATCAGGAAGCATTTCTGTCATCATATAACATATTATTTATTAAATGATGCATATTGATTTCCAGTATATCTGTGCATCTAAATCGAACGGAATATGCATGTATTACTACAGTGATGTTTTAAAACGACTGAACAATATGTCTTCAGGAGCTTTAAAACTAGTTCAATTGAGCAGAATATTTTCTGTTAATATTTCTTTGTAGTTGTTTCACACAAGCAATTTTCCGTGTCTAGATTAAGCATAGCCAAGGCCACACAAACTAGGATTTTTAATGCACAGTTACCATTAAAGATGAAATTCAATAGAGAACTAAACACACAGGCCAGTTTATTTTGGGAAAGAGGAGAATTGGGAGAATTCCACAGTAATTTTAAAAGCATGATACATTATTTAAAGAAAATATTCCAGGTTCAATTCAAGTTAACCTCAATCTACAGCATTTGCGGCATAATGTTGATTACCAAAAATGAATAAATAAAAATCTGTCTTAAAGAGTCTTTTCTTTAAAAAAAAAAAAAGCAAAAAATGGAGGTTAAAGTAAGGCACTTACAATGGAAGTGAATGGGGCCAATTATTGGAGGGTTTAAATGCAGAAATGTGAAGCTTATACATTTATTAAATCACTTGCATTAATTATTCACAGGGTACGAAATTAACTTTTTAGCCCACTAGCCAAGGTGGATGGTAGAGGAAAATATTTACCAGCCAGTCATATTTCATACTGGCTAATTTCTTTCATTTATTTATTTAATTAATTACACTTTATTACAGTGAATTTTACAGTTTGCATGTTTAAAAGGGAACTGTTTTTTATTATTATTATTATTTATGAAATATTTATTGCCAGATAGTCCATTTAGAAGTCTATTTCAGATTATTCATTTATTACAACAAAACTAAATTTGTATTTTAAACTACATGCTGTCATTTGAGTTACCAGTTTGTAACTCTCTAGCATTAAGTACACATAACACAGTAGTTCTTTGGTTTATTTGGAGTGTGTCAATTAATTCAGTCAGCCCCAACTGATTCATAAGTCTTTTTGATTCTCTAAAAAGAGCCGGCTCATAGATTTACTGCTATCTAGGAAAACAAGTACCAATACTTCCTTTTCAGTGCTCGCCGATACTGATACCTGTTTATTTATTTATTCTGAAATCCATGTCAACATTTTATTTCAATTTTATCATCAATATGGTGTCTAAATAAATTAATGAATTAAAATTTTAATCAAATGAAAATAGAATAATTAATTCTCAACATAATATTGTATTATTTTTGTCAAATAAATTGCTACATATCAGAGCATCATAAGTGAGAGATATTGCTGAAATATTATACAACTACTATTGAATTATTATTGTTATTAGAAGTAGTAGCAGTATTACAGTGAAAGCCATTTCCATTTCTGTTTGTTTTAACATAATTTTTCACCTACAGAAAAGCCGGTCATTATGTTGTGAAAACTATTTAATTAAATATAAATTCTGTATTAAGTGAATTAGTGCTCTCCTCGCAGTAGTATGCTACAAACAGAATGCGTGAGTGTGAGCCAAGAAGCTCGTAAGAGCAGCCTGCATCAACACAACTCCGGCTCCACACATACAAGTACATGAGCGTGGTGTACCTACAGCTAACTGAGACCTTTGATTAGCAGCGGGACTAGCTAATGAAAGCCGCTCTATGTAAACAGCTGCAACCTTACTGACTGCAGGCATACAGAACCCCCTTGAGAACAAAACTGGAATGTTATTTTACAACCTGAAACAAACTGATATAGAAAGACAAAATAACCTGCCAGTGTGGTGCATGACACCACGAAATTCACCAGCCAAATAGAAAATGTTCCCGCATTTGGCACTTGGCGGGTGTTAATTTCTGACCCTGATTATTCAGTTAAAACTTGTGTATTATTTGTGCTGTAAAGTTGTTTAAATTGCGATTTTAGGGTTTGTTGAGATTATGTTGTCATGGCAATGAAGATGTTAAATTGGCTATAAATTTACACAGAAAAGGGTTGTAAGCATCATACTGAAATCACGTTAACACGCATATTGTATTGTATTGATGTCTTGTGGCTTTACATTTTAAAAAAGTGAGTATTTTAACATTACAGTTTGGCCCCAATCATTTCTATTGTAAGTGCCTCATGGCACCCAGATATTTGCTTTTTATAAAGAATAGGAGGGACAATTCAAAATGTATTTTTGTGGTAATCAGTATAATGCCACAAATGCTGTTGATTGAGCTTAACTTGTGTTGAACACAGAATATTCCTTTAAATAATTTGGGATGTTTTCTAAGATTTTATAGCACTAGTATGGAAAGAAAAATCTACTTCATATTACCCACTATTTAATGTCAAATAAATATCCCTGCATAGTCTATTATATGCTTTCATAGATCACAGTTCCATATTAAATGACCAACATTGCACAGTAAATCACTAGTTATAAGTCAAATGGATTTTAACTTGGTGTCACTGTGTTTGCATTAGCTGAGAGCAAAATTTTACGCAATGTCCTTGCATTAGATACAAATATCTAAGAGTAGACTGTGAAAGGGAAATGTGTACTATAAAAATCTGGCTGTTAAATATTCATATTGTTTGCAGTCTGATACATTGAGTTTATGGCCACATGTGTGCTTAACTGTCTCAATTAAAATCGTAGGCAATGACATTATGATGGGGTCAGTCAGTTTCAGTCTTTTGATGTATGATAATAACAGATATATTTCTGTGCATAAACAAACTCTGAGCTAATAGGAACATGATTACTGTGTGTCTTTGAAGTATCTGTCACACCTTGTTAAACAAACTGGCTGGTATATTTCTGTGTATTAAACCTCACACTCTGGGAACTGATAAGCAACGGAAATGCAGCATTGCAGGGCTATAGTGCCCTGCCCTGCCCTGTAGGTCCAGGTATGGAAGACTATGATTTAACAAGGGGCCTGCATGAGGGCAGGTGTGGCAATGATGGATTTAAGTGCTTAGCAGAGCACAAGCAGCCGGGACAGAGAGTAATCGGTGTGTACGGGGCGCTGGTCAGAGTAAGCAGAACAGATATATCAAGCTGGAATAAGCAACAAAGTCGAGCAGGGTCACATGCATGCAAATCCACATATATTTACAGATGACAGAGGTCTCCATATTCAAGCACTAACACAAAGGTAACATGATCTTCGTGCCCCTAGTGTTATATAATGTTCTGCTGCTTGTGCAGGACTATTATTTGATTTATGACTTAGACCACAAGGTGAGGTGTGCAGCATTGTTTTTTTATGGTCCTTAGATATGATGACTAGATATATGCACAGTCTGCACCTGTTTGCCAAATTATATTTATTAATTATTGCATGTTAGCATGATTTTTTTAAATAGGCATTTTTTTTTATTGTGGAGGATGTTCAAACTTGCGATGTCTGCCTGAGCACTCAATTTGCCGTTAACCATGACTCCCACGTTGTCTCTGACTTTCTTTAGATTATATGTAACTGCGTTTCTATGAATTATTTTGTGTTTTGTAGACATAATGCTTGAGTAACACCAGAATTGATGGCACATTAACACAGAGAAAGATAGACGGCATCTCCTCTTAAAAGCCCATCATATTGCTTAAGGTGTTTTCACTATGAAAGCACCAATGAGAAATAAGCATCCTTCAAAACTAAAAAAAAAATATCCCACAGTATAAATGAGGCTGCCAAGTCATACAAAAGCATCCTAGTTTAGCTTGAGAAATGTTAGCCTATACTTTATTTGATGTTTAAATACTTATTCCTGCCTAATTTTAATGTGAAGAGACAACTAAAAGTAATCCATTCATAGGTTGAATTTCTAAAGAGTGTAAACACTGTGGCTCTAAGGTGCTTTCAGAACACTGCTCTTTTTGTTTTTGTGGCCTGATATACAGTAGCAACTATTGGCTCAGACAATGGTGTGAGTTTGGGGATGGGACTACCTGTTTGTCCAAACATTGGAAGACAGTGAGTGGGGCAGAAGAGACAAAAGGGATGTTTGGTAAATCCGTTTTTAAACACTTCACCTTTAGCATGCATTAGTGGATTAATATTTATAACAAATGTATTTAGCTAGCTTTATGAACAGTAAATGAAAATTATGTAAGAAATATTTGAAGACTTGGTATAAGCAGAATAATTGATTTCAGCCTGTTGAATTATTGAAAAATATGCTGCATGCGTGGCCGCATTTCCACCTTGGGGTGTGCATTATTTTTTCAATAATTCAACAGGCAGCAGTCAATTATTCTGTTTATACCATGGTTACCATACCTTAAGACATCATTCAGGGTTTAAATCAAGACATTTCCTGGTTTTCGTCCCTAAAGTTCTCTTTTGAGTGGAACTTCTTTCTTCTACCACAGATTTAGCATCTTGCTTTGATACAGTCTAAGCCTTCATTGCTAGTTCGAAAACATCACTTTAGAACTTGCAAAAGATTATGTGCTACTTTACAGCATTGAAGTAACAAAGTAGTGCGTATATTTGTGTGTATATGTGTGTGTGTGTGTGAGTGAGAGAAAGAGAGAAACTGAGAGAGAATGTGGGTGAAATTACCTGTGTTTATTGCCTCTCTCTTCAGCAATAACATCACTTCAAATTGCCAAGATGTACATTTAAGTATACTTCTCATCAGCAGCAGCAGCAGCATCGGGTGTTGCCATTTTTGAATATAGCTTTTACGTTGTTAAACAACTGTTTACAACCCCATGTTGACATGTATGTGAGTATACCCATGTGTGAGAGATTGTTTGATAGCAAATGTGTTCCACTATGGAGGGTGATTTGGGCAAAATAGATTGAACTTGCACCTGCACAAATTAAAAGTTATTTAGGATAATATATAAACTGTTGTATTAATCAAGTCACAGGGGTGCTTTGGAACCAAGCAAGGCTCTGTTTGTTAGTTGTGAATTGTGTGTGTGTGTGTGTGTGTGTGTGTGTGTGTGTGTGTGTGTGTGTGTGTGTGTGTGTGTGTGTGTGTGTGTGTGTGTGTGTGAGAGAGCACGTGCGAGTGTGGATGAGACGACCGCGCAAGAGAGAGAGAGAGAGATCAAACGATAGGGTGCTTTTCAACTGAAATGTAAATACATTTAGGATATTATAAACATTGTTTGTCATTCTTATCCAATGTACTTAACCAATGTCTTTGTTTTATTTTGTTATTTTGCTCTTTGAAATAACTGATAATATTAGCAAAGTGATATGGAACCATTATGCGGTCAAGACCTGGAACATGCATTCAGCAGACCCATGGTATAAGTTTCAATAGTTAAACTCTCTCTCATTTTCTATCAGTGGGTCTTTTTGGTAACAAACACCTCTTTACATAAAGAAAAAATAAATAAAGAAAAAAATTGAAATTTCTTGCTCTAACAGTGAAGTTACTTAATCTGTTTAAAATAACATGGATAATTGAAGTGTTTTTGAGGTTGATACTTTTCTCTCTAAATGATTAGCCACTCAACATGATCAAGTTAATCTTGGACGTGTCAGCCTCTGCAGCAATTGAATGCTTGCTCACCCTGACCCATTTCCATTGAATTAATCCCACCCATTTTTAAGGGGGAAAAAACACTCTTTGATCTTCTGATGAATTGCACAATCATTCCAATATTTCTGTTCTGATATTGTCTGCTCACTGTGGTGAGTCTGTGAGCTCTCACCAAGGAATTCCTGGAATAGGCTCAAGTTGTTTGAATAATTAGACCTTGCTTTCAAAACCTCTGTCTCCTCCTCCGTCCTGCTCCCTCCTTTTACAGTCATCCATTACTCAGCCCTCAGAGCTAACATTGGCCATTACTATGCTTGTTCACTTTGAACAGCAGCGCTTCGAAAAAAGTCGGCTAGTCTGCTTTGATCCTGTTTTTTTTTTTTTTTCCCTTCCTAAAGGATAAGAGCACCCTTCTACATATAACCTGATAGTTAATGCGACTGAGCGCTTGCGCACATCTGTATGCTTGTGTGGTGCAGTGCTTGTGTGTTTTTTGTAGGGATTAGAGAGTGGGTTAAAAGCCAGCTCAGCAATGGAGTATTTTAGATTGGGCTGCTGTGGAGCTATTTCCAGCTTGCTCTGCTGGAGGATGACTAGAAGAAGCACTGGATTCATTATTCAGAAGGCAGCAGAGTAGTACACAGCAGAGCAGTCTGTCAGACCATGATTATCTTTGTGCGTTCCTCTGACATCCGAGTAGAGCTCAATGTTTGAGTCTCTACCCTGAGGCATGAAACCAGCCTGGCTGAAAGCATGGTTATAGAGACTGTCTGAAAAGTTTTCAGGTAGTCCAAGGTTTGTAAAGAGCAAGAACATGGAATTCAGGCTTAGGTTATCAATGATGAAAGTGGTGTGTATTTTATATTTAAAAAAGAATCAAAGGCTGTGGCCACATTTAGCCATTGTTTAATAGCAGTGCAGCTTTTTTATTTTTAGATGCATGTGGTGTGAAAAACATGCATTTTTTTTCTTTTCGTACTGGTTAATGCAGATGTAATTTAGTAAATGTGATTATAAGATCAATAATTAACACATTTTACTCTATTGATGCTATTTGTGACATGTACATTTCTGTGTAAGCAGGAATGTTAGGTGACTAAATGCATACCTAATGAAGCAGAGAGGATAATGAATTAGGCGCACATTGGAGTGCAAAAAGCTCTATCAATACTAACTCAATTTAAAGACTCAGAGTCAGTGGAACTAAAAGGGCTAATGATGTTTAAGGGAGGACGAAACTATTTCTTAAGGCCAGGCGGACAGCAGAATCTCCATTACTCCAAACCAGACACAAAAATACACCTTAACATTCGGGTCATTCAATTTCCTATACAACGCTCTTCAAAGTGGCCCAAGTGATTTGTTTTCGGTGTGTATTTAAGAAGAAGCCTCAATCTTCCCCTGAGAGGTTTAGCATTTAAATTGGTTGATCCAAGCACATTTTACCACAGCTGTTTTTGAAGCATTATGCTGATGAAAAAATCAAAGGTAACGTGTGCAAATGCGTGACCTTTCCCCAGTTGAATAGCACACACTGTCTGAGGAGCTTGTTTTTTGCTGACATCCATCTTTCTTTTTTACAGTTTTGTAATACTTGACCTGGTGTGATGAAACATTACAAATTATTTTGAGTCAAAACAGTTTGCTAGAGACCAGCTTTCAACCATGTTAAATTAGCTCATTAAATGTCTTCAGTGACTGTTCAATCAGATAAGAAATAAAGAAATATAAATATATTTATAGATCATAGATAATAATACAACAACAACAACAACAGTAATAATAACAGAAATAATAACTTTTTATAATAGAAATAAAACCCACAATTTATTATGATTTTCAAGACATTTGCTTTTGAGGAAGATAATAAAAATTGATGATTGACAAGAGCTGAATGAAACATTGGCTCTCAGCAGCAACACGGCAGATGTGGTGTGGATGTGATATGTCTTTACTCGGGTCTTGGTGAAGTTTTGCACTGGTAACAGACTGCTGATGTCAGTTTCATACAGAATGGCTTAAGGGCAAACGCAACACAGGAGAAACATCTCCTTTTAGCCTACATTTATTTTCCTGGGAGATTATTTTGAGCAGTTTATTTAAAATGTTTTGGACAAAATAGTAACATTAATGTAGGCCAAGCTCTATCTCTTGTGCATATTCAGATCATCAAATTGAAGAAAAACACCAAGAGGGAATTAAATATTTCTCTGTTAGGTTTTAGTCCCAGGGAACACTTTCAGCTCTGCGCCTGTGTGACATTGATTAAATGCTTGTGCTCTGCTTTAACGCTGGACTCTGAATGCCTCCTGAATAGCCTGTCATGGCAGGTAGACAAGTTTCACCATTATGGTAGATTTATAGTCTTAAACTGCCAACTCCTCCACAACTCTTATTCACATAGTGGGTGGGCCTGCCCCACTGCTACATCTTGAATATAAGTTGAATTCAGAGCAAAGGAGTAAAAGGCATGAATGTCTGTCCATTTGCAATATTCTCTTTTTAATGATTCATTTTATCATAACATTAATTCTCTTCTGATGTTTTTTTTTTTTTTTTTTTTTAAATCACAACCTATTTGTTATTTGGCAATTCAATTTACCAATGCCTCTCACCATAATGATGACATGCTAAAACGAATTCAGCAAACCAGAGACATTTGAAACTGAAATCAATGTGTATCTTTCTTGTTTTAATTAAATTGTTATAAACTCACTGGCATATAATGTAGTGTGTATACATTTTATTCAGTCTGACTGAATAAATAAAAGAGGCTATAGAAACAAATTAATTAATTGTTTTTACACATTTCACCTTCATTGTTTTATTGTTTGTGAAGGATTTCGTAGTGGCTCATAAAGAGATTGAGCTTGAAAATAATTGTAAAATTCAATTAAAGTCCACTGGTAACCGCTGTATTATTCCATGCTCCAGATAATAATCCCAGCTGTGACATTTTCTCTCAAGTGATTGGACATGAGAAAGACTGGCAAAGTCAGTGGATGGAGGGCTAAACAAAGATGTCTAAATAAAGGGTATAGTGCAGAACAGTCAAGAAATGTACAAACGTGTTATCTGTCTTTAAAAAAACGTGAATAAGTGCAGCTGTTTATTAAGGCATTTTTCTTTTTTTCAAAATTATACTGTGACCAGAGGAGACATTAAAAAAATATTGTGTAAACCATAATGTGTTATTGTCTTCAAATATGCCTTTTTATGTACTAAGATCAAAAGGACATTTTATTATGCAGGCTACTCTTGTGATAGGCAGAGATATGTATTTATTTATTTTTATTTATGATAAATGATGGATGTTCCTGTTAGAACAGCTAATTAAAGTACTCAAGAGTTTTTGCTGTAATGGGGATTCTTGCCACATTGTGATCTTCATTAGTCATTGGCTGATTGTATAATATATATATATATATATATATATATATATATATATATGCAGCTGCATCTAATATTAATCAAAATGGCCCAGTGAAGCATCTTGTTAAATCTGAGAAGAACAACTTGACATCGAGAAATTTCATGTTGGCACTATCCGACTCGCACAGATTGCAAATCAAAACTTTATGAAAAACACATTTCTATCCTTGGCCGGTTCATCTTTGTGAAGGATTTGCAAGGGCCAGAGAAAGTTATTTTAAAGTTATGCACAAACCATCACAGAATAGAAATGTTACGTGAGGGAAATCTGTGTACAGCATGTGTTCGTCCAATCAAGAGGGACAGAATTATATTTTATTGCTTAGGGAGTTTGATTAAAAGAAGCTGATTGCCTCAGATCTCGATGGAAAGAAAGCCTGTTGAACATTTTAACATTCTGCTCATGCTGTGCGTAATCATATGTTAGTATGTGGAGTCTAGCGGTGCTCAAATTGAATCAGAGCGGTGCCTCTTTATCTAGATTGAAGGAAATAATTTGTTACAATTTTCCATTAAATAGCATTCAAAAAGGTATGAGTTACTTTAAGGGCACATTTAATGCAAATTGTGGTGCCTCAAAAAGTTCACTTTCTCTGAAGATTTCTGGCTTTTTTACTTCCTACTGCTGTCTTGGGCTTTTGATGTAGTTGTGTATGCAAACAACATAAAATTGTAATGGTGTTAGTTCGCTATATATGTGCTTGACACGACATCACCATCTTTGCACTGTGACCTCTTTGTGTCAGGAGCACAGAGTAGTGTTTGTACCATGATTCCTTTCTAGCACTTTATCTAATGCAGTGTTTCCCAACCACTGTGCCGTGGCACACTAGTGTTCCATGAAAGATTGAAAGGTGTATCATGGAAAATTATCAAATTCCACAAAATAAATAAATGCAAGAAAATGTTTTTATAATTTCAGAGATCCAAACTCCTCACCTTTTGAACAGTTCACCATGTTGAATCCTATAAACAGTCACTTTTGTGATTATGTGTAAAAGTGACTGATATTTAGTCTTTCACATGACTCGTGTCAGCGCTGCAGAATACATTGGTCTATGAAGTGACTTTCACACACACATTTTTGCTTCACCAGTAATGTGTCTGAGAGTACTAAGCAACAAGAAATATTTAAAAACTGTCCAAATTTGTGAAGAGACATTGAATGTCTCATAATTTATTTTAATTAAATATTACCTTATCGTTTACGAATATCAGAGAATCCAGTTATTGAAGGAATTTAAATTAACCAAGAAAACGCTTAGACCTAATCATAAACAAGTCTTTTTATTACTTTCTGTTATCAAAGCAACTGCAAGCTTTTTTCCACTCTTCCAAATACATGTTTACAATGTTTATTGTGCACGCTTTTTTATGTGGCAAACTCATAAAATCGCCCTCTGTGACGCTTTCTGCAAGTCTTGTCATGTGAAGGACTTGACTCTGGCGTTGAATGAAGCATTGATGCCTCGACTCAACTCATGTGAAATGTACTTTACAATGGTGAAAGAACATTATTGAAACTCAAAATGATTATTATTTGTCTATTATTGTGGTCTTTTCTGATTAAAGCCATGCTCAGCAGTTTAAAAAGCTACTTTAGGAAAATGATACCGTAGATCTGCTTTGTGTTTATAATTCTTCTACTGAAGTCAGTAGATTTGTAGCCATGCAATTTTTAATGAAGGAGAAGGTATGGATGTTATTGAAACTCACTATTTTTAGACTATTATTGTTGTCTTTTTGGATGAAATGGCACATAAGACGCGCATTTGTCACCACCTAGTGACATTTCAAATGTGTGAAACAGAAGCAAGCCTCACCAAAATACTCTTTATTTTGCAGCTAATTCTGCACAGTTATAAACTTGAATCACTAAAATAGCTGGAATTGGTGCTTTTAGCTTATTCTTTAAAAAAAAATATCCCCATAAATTTTTTTTGTGGACCAGTGATTGTCTTATCTTTTCGACCCTCATGAGTTTGTATCCCAGTAATTTATTGTGGCATTGCAAGGACAAATCTAGCAGTATATCAAACATTACAAGTAAACACACTACTAATATGGACAGAAAACACGAACAAATTCTTGAAAAGGAAAAATATTGACAATGGTTAGCCTATGTGGGATAGTGGTGTACCGTAGAATTTTTTTAGTTGTAAAAAGTGTGCCGTGGCAGAGAAAAGGTTGGGAAACACTGATCTAATGCACCTGTCACAGAGACCTATTTTAATGCTGCCATGAATGTAGTTTCTTTCCTCACTTCTACCTCTTCAATGTAACATAAAATCAGTTGGTCTTTCATAGTTCTTGAAAAGGATGGTAATGGTTATGTGAGGTACATGACCACGCATGTGTGTGAACTTTTGTTTTGACTTTTTTTTAAGGCTAAAGGGTAGAGATGCATCAATTGATTGGCCATTAAAATTGATTGGCCATTGATATTGTCTTACATCTGTGAATGGAGATCAGCCAGTCATGCTTTATTTTAAGGATATTCAGGGACAAGAATTCTGAAGACGTTCCAGTGCCAGTTCTTTTAAAAAAAATACAAAATTATCATGATAACTGTAATAACAGCACTGAGATGTATTCTTGCAAAAGCTGTTTTTTTATTATTAGTTTTATTATTACTGTTATTAGTGCAAGTATTAGTAATTTGCATTATTTAACCAAATCAATACACTAAAGAGAATAAACAAATTCATAATTTCTAAATATAGAAAAATATATATAAAATAAGTAAATTGATGTGTGTAATTTACAGTGTGGGGCATTTTGCTGCAGCATATTGCTTAATACTTATAATAAAAAAATAAAATTAATAAATAAATATAAAAAATAAATAAAATAAATAAATAAAATTATGTGGTAAAAGGATCTTTTTGAAAAATATCAACCACAATGTTAAAATTGTGGCTATTAGTAGCAGCTTCACAAATAAATTGTGAAGTATATTAAAATAATATGATACATTAAATTTTATGTAGTGAAAAAAACTGGCTTGTCATTTTGTGATTGATTCATTTGAAATTGTAATAATAGCTATTTAAGTGTGTTTTGATCACTGAAACATCCATTTTGACATTTAAATTTTAGAATGTAAAAGAAAGAAAAAAGGAAATGCTCAACAAATAATTTAATCATACTCTACATACATATAATTCCTGTTGGTATTTTTGCATGAAAATTGGACATTTATGCATGAGAATAAGGCAAATATAGATTTTTTTTGGTGAGGACTGCCTCAGCAGAATGTTACTGTGACAGTCTGGTGTGTGACAGCATATGTTTGGACACCCGTAGTTAGACGGAAACAGACCTGTCAGCATGGCGGCAGGATGGGACAGTAAGATAATCACACAGTGTCATTTTGGGGGGCAATTACCCAGCTTGGAGTGAAATGAGAAAACCATTTTTTTTTCCTGCTGTCCTAATGGAGGTTCCGGTCATTAGTTAAACGAGAGTCACTCTCTGGCTGTAATCAAACGTGAAGCGTTCAGTTTAAGAGCCCATTATAAAACATCTGCTCCCCAGCGATGGCCTGCGGAGACTTACGTTTGCTCAGTCGTAAAGTCAGCATCCACTATTGCTACTTGATTTCAAGTCTTTGTAAGTGGGAGTTTTAATGTTACCCGTTACGATTCAGGTCATGTTCCCATTTCCTGGTCATATATATGCCCTGTTTTTGACTGTAGGAGAAGGAATGAAGGAGCGGTTAGTGCATCCGTGAATTGGAACACCTGGTTTTGGCATATCCTACTCTCTATAAATAGCAGGTGTATCTCTTTATTCCATCTCTTTATTTGCACACAGACAAGCTATCGTTCCTCTTTTGTTTTGTTATTTTGTTCCAATATATATAGAGGAACAATATTTACATTCAAAATGTATCAAAACCCATGTACATACATAAATATTGTAGATATTTTGCCACCAACATTTATTTTTAAATCAATTCTACAAATAAAAATAAACAAGTTTGTTCAATAAATTCCAATGCATAAAGGGATATTCAATTATAATAAAAGTTAAGATCAATCGACAACATTTGTGGAATATTGTGGATTACGACTTGCCCACCTTTTCTCTAGAAAAAATGATTAATTCTGGGTTCCAGTGAGGCACTTGCAATGGAAGTGAATGGGGGTTAATTGGTAGATGTTCAAATGCTCACTGTTTCAAAAGTATAGCCACAAGACATAATCAGTATGCATGTTAACCAAATATTAGTGTAATAAAATTGCTTATCTTGTCTGTGTAAAGTTATAGCCAATTTTACAACTTTGTTTGCCATGATGATGTAAATGTCAACAAACCCTAAAACCCTCATTTGACTATAAAATGACGAATTACAAATTTACATCTCAAATAATACATGAGTTTTAACAGGATACTTAATATATGTGCTTTTAAAAAATTATAAGCTTCACATTTTTGCCTTTAAACTCTGCAGAAATGGGCCCCATTCACTTCCATTGTACATAAGTGCCTCACTGTAACCTAATTTTTTATCTTTTGATTTGTTTTCTTTTTTAATAAAAGGACGGACGCGACTAAATAATTTTTTGTGGTAATCAACATTATGCCACAAATGCTGTTGATTGTCACTTAAACAAAATGGATGTGTTTTTCACTGGAAAGTTTTGGAAAGTGAGGATTGAAAAAGGGAGGCTTTGACAGCATTCATAAGAACAAATCTTCCAGTATAGAATCCCATTTTACCCAATCCAATCTGAAACAGGCACACAATCCGCCTGCCTTTTGTGTGAAGCAGAATGTTATAACAAGCTTTGCTAATACCTTTGCCTTTCCTCTTCCAATAGAACAACTTCCTAGACAACCAGGCCCGCCTCCTCTTTCACCTGCTCCACATCAACACAACCAGCATCCTTCAGTCACCTCCCTCAACCAATCACTGGCCAATCAGACGTCCGAGCTTCAGAGCACATCCGAATGTGTGCAGCTGCAAGAAAACTGGGTTCTAGGTGGCAACGTAGGCTTGGAGAACAGGTACGTTTTTTTTTTACACAGTCATTACATTTAGTGTTAATTGTTCCTTTTTTTACATTTCACTAATGTTTACGGGTATTTACATATTTAGTTATCTTATAGGTTTTGAATAAAATATTCTGCATCTTTATGCTGATCTGCATGATTTGGTGGTCCTCTTTAAATTAACCAATCTGAGACCTCTAACATTGAGCTAAAAGTGAACTGCATGAAAAGAACCCAATTCTCACTGCATTCACATTAATTTAGCCCACTGTTCACACAAAGTTGTTTATTGGATCCCATGCTGCTTATTTTATTGTTATATCATATTTTTTATTTATTATTATTATTATTATTATTATATAAAAATCATTAGTAATATATTTCTGATGCAATTGTTTCATGTACCAATTATTTTGGTAGAAAACTGAAGAAAGGCAATTGAGTTTCAATGTGTTTTTTCAACATTAGTTTCTTCTACTCTGCAAATATGGTTAAATGCTGTTATTTCCTCCCTTTTGTAACACAGTGCCATGTTACATCATATCAGTGTGCATCATTATGTTATGTATAAATATTAAATATATACTTAATATTGTGATGTAATTACTTACAATTGAGTCAGTACTTTATGCATTTTCTCGTGTTACAACATTTTCTGTTGACTGAACATCAAATATTTATGTTTTACTATTTATTATTTTACTCATTTATTATTTAAGTAAATTTTTAGCAAATATTGTGATAAAATCTACAGAGAGAAGGCTTTATGTAATGCACCTTGCTGTCACTATTGATATCTTGAAGTGCACTTCTCAAACTGACGGCTGCTTACTCAGCACCTGCCCGACAGAGTAAATTTACTTATGTGTGACATGAGTATCATATCAGGCATAAATAAATACACAAGTTAGTCTTACCCTCTTCAGCTATACATTCTTCTCCATCATATCGTAAAAGCATTTGTCTGTATAGACGTTAGTTTAAAAAAAAAAAATTAGAATGTCACAATGCAAACGTTATTGTGATTTGTGCTCACAGTCTGTTATTAATACCCTTTAAAGTCTATTATACTCTTATTTTTTAATTGTAATAGAGTATTCTTGAATAAAGGGTTTGAAAGTCCATGCAAAACAGGTCTTCATGAAAGGATGACTTACTTTACAAAATTCTGCTTTTGTTCATAACAGACACAGAATAAATAGTATTATAATGCACTGCATCATATATTTTTCAGACCCATATGCAGATTCCTAAACACTAAAATCAGCATTTTCACTTCAAAAGGCTGAAAGGAAGAGTCCCTATAGACTGGGTCTTGCAGCGGCTGAATGTAAATCCAAAAGCATCAGAAATAGACTTAATTTATAGAAGTCACTGTGCACAAGACTACATTTCTATTCTCTCTCTCTCTCTCTCTCTCTCTCTCTCTCTCTCTCTCTCTCTCTCTCTCTCTCTCTCTATATATATATATATATATATATATATATATATATATATATATATTATTGTTTGCCAATAAGGTTAAATTAAATCTAAATCAATAATTCCATTAATATTACATTTTGGCCTACATTTAGTCTAAAGTGATGAAACATTAAAAATAATATGCTTAGTTTTTGCATAAAGGGGCCATATAAAGAAAAATATAATGTTCCTTGATCTTTTGAAATAAAGTGTCCATCGTACTCTGAAAAGTTTGAGAAGTTTCAGAATGGAAAACTTCCCTGTCCAAAAATGCCATCCACTGAAACTAAGCCTCAATACATTAATACATAAATGCCCATATTTACATGTCAACTATGCAAGTTTGGTGCAACTTGGCCCGCCTACTCTTGGTGAATTAAAATGGAGAATTATTCCTAAAAACAGGGAAAAAAAAGTGGGTAAGACTTTTACTATTTTTACTATTTCTGTCATATATTGACATAGCAGGAGTAGTATGTGTTGTATACCATTACTAATCATGTCCATGAAACACATGTCTTCATTGTTATTGGTGAGTCTGGCAGATCTCGAATAAGCTGTGTCACAACTGCGCCGGCTGAGCCTGGCGGCAGGTCTCGCATCACTCTCGTGGTACTTTGATGGCCTATGTATTTAAGTATTGAAATCTGTTGTAATCACTTCAAAGTCAGTTAAAAAACAAACTTATTATCAAATTATTTTTTGAAAAAACATAAATTGATAAATTAAATTGGTCATAACTATAGACATTTTTTAACTTTCCTTTTTTATTTCCTTAATATAAAGTAGATTCCTCCCTGCTGTTACACTGTACAAATTCATTACAAACAGAAGTGTTGCCAATGTAGTGTGTCAGGTTTTTTATCTTTTGTGGGGCACAGCTGTTGTGCTTCATTATGGAGAGGAATACAACAACAAAAGTAACAAAACAAAAGAATAATGAGGATGTGCTGCTTATGGATAAGAGAAAGAAGACATTTTGTAATCACATCAAGAGAAGAATTTTTATTGCTTAGCTAGTTCTAAGCAGAACACACAGCCTTCTCCTGCTATTAATCAACCTTGTAGAATCCTTTTATTAACTTCTCCCCCACCACCACCATCTTTCTCTCTTTCCTTCATCTACCTTCCACACACTATGCCAATCTCCTCTTCTCACTACTCAACCTTTCTCACACTTTTATCTCTAAAACTTTCCACTCTGCTGTCTGTCACAAAGACTCTGATCTTTACATGTCAACAGAAAGGGACTGTCCTAAAATGGCAGTGGCGCAGAAACCTCCAAGGAGCATCTTAAAATACAGCCACCCTGCCGAGTGCTGGAGAGGCACCTGCTGCTCCCAGACCCCTACTGAGGTGGCAGATGCTTCTGCCTCAAAGACGATGCTTGAGTCTTAGGAAGAGTTGAGAGGATCTGTGCAAATCCTTCACTCTTATTCCTGTGTTTTTCGCTGATTTCTTTTCCTTCTACCCTGCGGGTCGTCATTAAACTTGCATATCATGTTTGTCTATGTATGCTCATGTGTTAGGAAGAGACCTTCTCTTTTCAGTATCACCTGTCAAATAGTGTTGCTTTACTCTTTTCACTTATAGAATCAATCGTTGTAACTCTTAAAGTCAAAAAGTAGTCCTTTGAAAAACCTACTCTTTTAAGCCTAGCTAATGTGGTATTCATTATAAATCAGATTATGCCAGGAAAGGACTTTGATTCTTTTGTTTGCAATTTCTCTTTCTACCACCAAATCCTCACCCATTCTTTTGCACCATAGCATTCCAGGTGTCAACCAGATGACAATGAGAGGTGGGACGCTAACAGAGATTCTGATTGAACAAGAGCAAAAAGCTCTTTGGGGTGAAGTTACTTCTTAGTTGTCCTATTGCAAACAACATTCTCACACACTATAAAAAGGGGCGATGAGGATTAGCTTAGTCATTTTCTCTGCCTGGCTTCACACTACTGCTAATCAATTATGGATTGTTTGGCCTCAAAACGGCACACTGTCAGTGTATTTGCTAATCGTTTGTGAAGGCTTTTAAATGTGCCTCATTCAGTGTGCAGTGGCCCGGAACCGATCTGAGCCCTTTTTTTTTTTAATTGTGTGTGTGTGTGTGTGTGTGTGTGTGTGTGTGTGTGTGTGTTTGAAGTTGTGGCAGCAGCTCATAACCATGCAGTTATAAAGCAGAAGTTTTACAATAGAGCTTGTCTGAATGAAAAGTAGGCGTCTTTAAACCAAGCTTGTATTGAAACTTTTGCAAAAGAACAAGAGTCTACGTCCTGCTAGACCATTGAAGTTCTATATAATGAGTAATGCTGTATGGAGCCTGGCAAGATTTAAAAGTTTTCTCCTCTTACATTCACACAGGTAATAAATTGCTGCCAACTAAAGCTGTTGCCAGCCTAACAGCAAGGGCTGCTGAACCTATGTACACCCCCATAATCAAATCAGAATGAACTTCAAATTAATAACTATTAATGAATTATTAATTCCACTTAATAATTGATCTTAAAGTTAAATCATTATCCTTTAGATTTCAAGTCAAGTGGATTTTATTGTCGTTTCAACCATATACAGTTAGTAAAGTACACAGCGAAATGAGACAACGTTCCTCCAGGACCATGGTGCTACATAAAACAACATAGGACAAACACAGAACCACATGAGACTACACAGACTAAATAACATACCTATATAAAGTGCATGTGCAAACGTGTGCAAAAAGTACGGGACCGTACATTAAATTACTAACAATGAACAGGACAATAGACACAGTAAGAGACAGTGCAGCGCCGACCAGTACACAGTAGTGCAAAAAGATGACAGTTTCTAAAAATGCCAAATGTAAACATAACATACTATGAGATGAGTGTTCTGAGTGTTCAGTTATTGAGGTAGCAGCCAAGTATAAAGTGAAAAAATTAAAGTGCAACTCAGGACACGTGTGTGTGTGTGTGTGTGTGTGTGTGTGTGTGTGTGTGTGTGTGTGTGTGCGCGTGTGTGTGTGTCAAACCAGTCTCTGAGTATTGAGGAGTCTGATGGATTGGGGGAAGAAGCTGTTACAAAGTCTGTCCGTGAAGGCCCGAATGCTTCGGTACCTCTTGCCAGACAGCAGGAGGGTGAAGAGTTTGTATGTGGGGTCGTCCACAATGCTGGTAGCTTTGCGGATGCAGCACTTTGTGTAAATGTCTTTGATGGAGGGTAGAGATACCCCGATGATCTTCTCAGCTATCCTCACTATCCTCTGCAGGGCTTTGCGGTCCGAAACGGTGCAAGTCCCAAACCAGGCAGTGATGCAGCTGCTCAGGATGCTATAGAATGTAGTGAGGATGGGGGGTGGGAGATGTGTTTTCCTCAGCCTTCGAAGAAAGTAGAGACGCTGCTGGGCTTTCTTGGTAGCAGAGCTGGTGTTGAGGGACCAGGTGAGGTTCTCCGCTAGGTGAACACCAAGGAATTTGGTGCTCTTTACGATCTCCACAGAGGAGCTGTCGATGTTCAGCGGAGAGTGGTCACTCTGTGCTCTCCTAAAGTCAACAACCATCGCTTTTGTTTTGTCCACATTCAGAGACTGGTTGTTGGCTCTACACCAGTCCGTTAGCCGCTGCACCTCCTCTCTGTATGCTGACTCGTCGTTCTTGCTGAGGAGACCCACCACGGTCGTGTCATCGGCGAACTTGATGATGTGATTGGAGCTGTGCATTGCTGCACAGTCGTGAGTCAGCAGAGTGAACAGCAGTGGACTGAGCACACAGCCCTGGGGGGCCCAAGTACTCAGTGTGGTGGTGGTGGAGATGCTGTTCCCGATCCGGACTGACTGAGATTTAAACATTGCCTACTAAAAAGAACTTCTCTGTTTACTTAATTAATACATTACTTGTATACAACAGGATTTTCTGTAAAGCTGCTTTGAAACTGTGTATTGTGAAAAGTGCAATACAAATTAAAATGACAACTTGACAGAGCAAATAACAGTTTGTGGCGAAGGTGCACTAAAATTTTCCATCATTGAAACGTTTTATACATGCAGAAATTAAACTTTTACATGAGATCAAATCAAATCAAATCACTTTATTGTCACACTACTGTGTACACAAGTGCAGCAGTAGGTGAAAGTCTTGTGTGCAGTTCCGAGCAACATTGCAGTCATGACAGTGACAAGACATATACCAATTTACAATAAACAACATATTTACACAACACAATTTACATAACAAATGTACACATAATTACACAACAATTTACATATCAAATGTACACATAATTACACAACATAGTACTAATATAGAATGTACAGTAAACAATACACACAATATAGAATACACATACACTAGATAAGGGTATATACAAATATATATACACTAGTTGAATTGGGGAGAATATATTTGACAGATGAATATTGCAATCATATTTGTTGCCTAGAAAAAGCTGTTTAGACTGTTTTCATACTTGTTTCAAATACAGTTTATTTTTTTAATTTTTTCTTAGTATGTTTTTTCTTTGTATAATTTCACTGGAACATACAGTATAGTGAGCTGGGCAAAAATCAAATAAATTAATAAAAAACTTTAGAGAATTGGAGCAACTTTTGAGATCTACAGTATGTGCATGAGAGAACATTGCCTCTGATGACAACTGTAACTGTATATGCAGTAAAAAATAAAAAACTACAAATTCCAGTGTCGAAACGCAGTTCATTGTAACTCATACTAACGAAATGAAATCACAAGAAATTAAGACGCTTGTTCTGTTTTAGATACATTCCAGCCCTAAGCTATTTCAAATCATGGTGGAGACAAAATTTGCAAGTGCAAAAATCCCCTGCCATGAATGAAGCCTATATATTTGTCTAATAACTGGAGCCGCAGAAAAAAGACTTCTTGACAATTCTGACTGGCCACAAGGGCACACACTCCTAAGCCCCTAACTAGCAACTCTCCTGATCTGTGATGCATTATACAGTGTTTGTGAAGCTACTTTAAACTGCTTTGAACAGCTTAAAGAAACTAAACTACAGTCAATCTACCCTTTTCAAAAAAGTTGCAAGTTTCGCTACAAGCTAGTTAACCTTTTTTAACAACTGTCAGATGATATTACAGAACAGTATATCTCTGGCACAAAAACAATGAAGATCTCAATTAGGGTGACATTTAACAATTAGAGTGACAACATAAAATTGTACATACAACAGGAATAAAAAAAAAAAAAACATTAAACATAAATACACTTAAACATAAATAATCCTTATTACACAGGTCTCTAGAATACTCTATTCTGATTGGTCAATGGCACCATCTAGTGGTCTGATATATTTAAGAAAGAACCACACATCCGGGGATTAATACAAATCAGACCAGTTTTACAGGTATTGCGAATCATCTTTCCTACTTCTCGTATCACCCTGCGATCTCTACAAGTAAGCAAATAAAATTATTTCAACTCATATCAGTGTTTCATGTCCATTTCTTAATTTTTTTTTTTGGCAAGTAGTATTTCTTGTAACAAGCTGGATAATGAGCAGTCAGACTTTCATTTTCACAAAATAAACACCACCGGAACTCTGACTCAAACCAGAGGTGGAATTCAGCTGTTCAGCGATTTCTTTCTTGTCATGTATTGTAATAACATAATTTCAATGCAAATTAATATTTCATGTCCATTTACTTATTTATTCTCAAGTAGTCTTGTTATAAGCTGGATAATGTGCAGTCAGATATTATTTTTCACAAAATAAACAAACAGAACTCTGACGCAAACCAGAGGTGCAAGTCAGCTGTTCAGTGAATTGTTTATTCTCACATAATAGCATAAATCTATATTTCATGCCCATGTATTGATTTATATGGTTAGTAGCCATGTAACAAGTGCGATAATGTACAGTCAGATGGATGTACTGCAAAATAAACTCCTTCAGGTTGATACAAGTCTGATCACCCTGTCAGAGTTTATTTTGCAATAACAACCGGCTGACTGTAGATTATCCCTTACATATTATATAGAGTGAGGGGAAAAAGTATTTGATCCCCTGCTGATATTGTACGTTTGCCCACTGACAAACAAATGATCAGTCTATAATTTTAATTGTAGGTTAATTTGAATAGTGAGAGACAGAATAACAGCAAAAAAATCCAGAAAAACGCATGTCAAAAATGTTATAAAAATGTTATATTGAATCGTATTTTAATGAGGGAAATAAGTATTCGACCCCTTTGCAAAACATGGTGGCAAAACCCTTGTTGGCAATCACAGAGGTCAGATGTTTCTTGTAGTTGGCCACCAGGTTTGCACACATCTCAGGAGGGATTTTGTCCCACTCCTCTTTGCAGATCTTCTCCAAGTCATTAAGGTTTCGAGGCTGACGTTTGGCAACTCGAACCTTCAGATCCCTCCACAGATTTTCTATGAGATTAAGGTCTGGAGACTGGCTAGGCCACTCCAGGTCCTTAATGTGCTGCTTCTTGAGCCACTCCTTTGTTGCATTGGCCATGTGTTTTGGGTCGTTGTCATGCCCATCCACTACTCATTTTCAATGCCCTGGTTGAGGGAAGGAGGTTCTCACCCAAGATTTGATGCTACATGGCACCTTCCATCATCCCTTTGATGCGGTGATGTTGTCCTGTCCCCTTAGCAGAAAAACACTCCAAAGCATAATGTTTCCACCTCCATGTTTGACGGTGGGAATAGTGTTCTTGGGGTCATAGGCAGCATTCCTCCTCCTCCAAACACGTCGAGTTGAGTTGATGTCAAAGAGGTCGATTTTGGTCTCATCTGACCACCCAGTTCTCCTCTGAATCATTCAGATGTTCATTGGCAAACTTCAAACGGGCCTGTACATATGCTTTCTTGAGCAGGGGGACCTTGCGGGTGCTGTAGGATTTCAGTACTTCACGGCGTAGTGTGACTATGGTCCCAGCTGCCTTGAGATCATTGACAAGATCCTCCTGTGTAGTTCTGGGCTGATTCCTCATCGTTCTCATGATCATTGCAACTCAACGTGGTGAGATCTTGCATGGAGCCCCAGACCAAGGGAGATTGACAGTTCTTTTGTGTTTCTTCCATTTGCGAATAATTGCACCAACTGTTGTCACCTTCTCACCAAGCTGCAATGCGATGGTCTTGTAGCCCATTCCAGCCTTGTGTAGATCTACAATCTTGTCCCTGACATCCTTGGACAGCTCTTTGGTCTTGGCTATGGTGGAGAGTTTGGAATCTGATTGATTGATTGCTTCTGTGAACAGATGTCTTTTATACAGGTAATAAACTGAGATTAGGAGCACTCCCTTTAAGAGTGTGCTCCTAATCTCAGCTCATTACCTGTATAAAAGACACCTGGGAGTCAGAAATCTCTGAATACTTATTTCCCTCATTAAAATGCAATTCAATTTATAATATTTTTGACATTTGTTTTCTGGATTTTGTTGTTGTTATTCTGTCTCTCACTTTTCAAATTAACCTAACATTAAAATTAGAGACTGATCATTTCTTTGTCAGTGGGCAACCGTACAAAATCAGCAGGTGATCAAATACTTTTTTTCCCTCACTATAAGCAAAGCTGAAGCTGCAAAGTTTTCGTAGTGATTACAAATAGTGATAGCAAACTCAAAGTCCTGACTTGAGTGTAATCAATGGGTCCGAGATTTTAATGACTTTCAGAAAAGTTTAAATGCAATGTAAAATATTTTTTATAAACAGTCTAGTTTATTGTTTTTTTATATTTAATTTTCCTTTTTACCATATCTCACTGCTCTTTCCTCAGGCACTTCCTGCTAAAGACTGGAACAGGCACCACTTCGCTCTTCCCAATGCCTAATCCAGGTTACACCATGGCAACCGGGGCTGTCTACTCCCCAACTGCTCGCCCCTTAACCCGCAACACCCTTTCAAGAGGTGCATTCAAATTTAACAAGTCGCCTAAACGATGTTCATGGAAATGCACAGCTCTCAGTGCTCTGGGTGTGGCTGCCCTGCTGTCAGTTCTTCTCTGCTACTGTATAGGTAACTATGGCAAGTCAAATGTTTGTTTGTGTGTGTGTTTGTGTGCTCTGGCTTATATGACCATGAGGTACACAGGTGCGGCCTGTTTTAGCCAGCTTGCCCCCATAAGAGATAGTGAAATAGCTCATCAAGTGAAGTTTTCCTACCTTGGCCTTCAACTGTGGCCAAAACACCTGGTGCTCTGCTCTAAATAGCCTCCCCATCCCACATAGCAAGTCACACATCCTCCGTATACACACACACATACAATGGAGAAAGACATAATTTTTGTGATTAATAACTGCAGCCAAGCAAAAAACACCATGAACTTGTCTTATTGTCAGATGCACTCTATATGCAGTCTGTTTGCCCCACAAACTCTATAAACTTCCATTTTTTTTAAATGATCTTTGATTGCTTTAAATTTTTTCCACACTGAGTTATTTGCAGCAGTTGGAGGGTTCTCCTCCCCTGCTGAAGGCCTGTTAGAAACACTCATCCCCCCAAAGATCAAACTGAGAGGAAGAGAGTTGTGTGAAGCACTGCCTCCTCAGCAAGCTCCCTCACTGTGAACTTTGAAGGAGACTTTTCCCAAGCTGTTTTTACACACATTGAGTGGTTAAAAAAACAAAAATAGAGAAAATGTCTGCCTAGGATATAACAACAGTGCATGATGAAGAGGGTGTCTTAAAGAGTGAAAGAAGGACAAAGGAAGAAAAAGGGGAGACAACAAGAGAGTGGAGGGAATGAGAGAGAAATTCTGACATTATATAACGCAAACAGCTTTTGATCTTCAAGCGTACTTTTGATTTTCACATTTTTCCCAGCTCTTTTATTTTTTTTCATCACCCGGAATCCACCTCTGTAGCACTGCGTCAGTTGAATCAATGCCAAATTCACAGTGAAATTTTTTTCAATGACAAGCTAAAGACTAGTCAGTAGTAAATGAAAAACAGTTTGCATCAAAGTCACATGCAGTGATAATTAAAAGATGTCTTTAAACAGCAAAACAAGATATCTTGCACTATTCAGTGTAGAATTCATTTTCTAATTGGGGAGGGACCTTCAATTTTTTAACTTATTGTACTTATGTCCCAACACATGGCAAAAATAAAGTGCAAATCATCTTCCAGTGCAATGGGGTTCAACAGCTTTTAAACTATATCATTTAGCAAATTTGAATGTCTTATTATGTGATATGTGCTTGGTGTTCCATTTCATGAACTTAATTGGCTTCTATTCCAGCCATGCATGTACTTGGCCTGAACTGGAAACTGAAGGATGCTGATAATCATGCCTTTGAAAATGGACGAGCCAAACCAGTGACGTTACCGACAAACACTGTGACTGCCATTTCTCCAGATGGTAAAATTTCAAGGCAAAAATCTATGATGTTTAAACCATACAATTGAGAGGACAGAAGTTTCACATTCCTATGAAATATTTTATATATGCTGATGCATTCATTTATTTTAAGCAAGAGTGCCATGTGTCTGTTTACCCTTACCACACATATCCATGGGCAGACCAATGTTTTTTCTCCTTTTTATTTCTTTCTTTCTTTCTTTCTTTGCTTTTTCCTGCTTGCTTGCTAAAAAACACAGCAAAAAAGATATGTCGCTTTTTCAGGACACTGTATTTTGTAAAAATCCAAATAACTTTACAGATCTTTATTATAAAGGGTTTAAACAATGTTTTCCATGCTTGTTCAATGAACCATAAACAATTAATGAACATGCACCTGTGGAATGGTCGTATAAACACTAACAACTTACAGACAGTAGGCAATTATGGTCACAGTTATTAAAACTTAGTACACTAAAGAGACTTTCCTACTGACTCTGAAAAACACCAAAAGAAACTCATCTGCATGAATGTGCCTTAAGCATGCTGCATGGAGTCATGAGGACTGCAGATGTGGCCTGGGCAAAAAATTGTAATTTCCATTCTGTGAGACGCCTAAGACAGCACTACAGGGAGACAGGAAAGACAGCGGAAGGCCAGCTGATCGTCCTGGCAGTGGCAGACCATTTGTAACAACACCTGCACAGGATCAGTACATCCAAATATCACACCTGCGGGACAGGTGCAGACTGCCCGAGTTACACCAGGAATGCACAATCCCCCCATCAGTGCTTAGGCTGTCTGCAATAGTCTGAGAGAGGCTGGTCTGAGGGCTTGTAGGCCTGTTGTAAGGCAGGTCCTTACCAGACATCACTGGCAACAATGTTGCCTATGGGCACAAACCCACCTTCACTGGACCAGACAGGACTGACAAAAAGTGCTCTTTACTGACGAGTCACTGTTTTGTCTCAAGGGGGGATGGTTGGACTCACATTTATCATCGAAGGAATAAGCGTTACATCGAGGCCTGTACTCTGGAGCGGGATCAACATGGAGGGTCCGTCATGGTCTAGGGCAGTGTGTCACAGCATCATCGGACTGAGCTTGTTGTCATTGCAGGCAATCTCAACACTGTGCATTACAGGGAAGACATCCTCCTCCCTCATGTGGTACACTTACTGCAGGCTCATCCTGATTCCAGCATGACAATGCCACCAGCCATACTGCTTGTTCTGTGCATGATTTCCTGTAAGACAGTAATGTCAGTGTTCTGCCATGGCCAGCGAAGAGCCCGGATCTCAATCCCATTGAGCATGTTTAGGACATGTTGGATCGGAGGGTGAGGGCTAGGCCATTCCCCCCAGAAATGTCTTGAAACTTACATGTGCCTTGGTGGAAGAGTGGGTTAGCATCTCACTGTCAAATCCGGTGCAGTCCATGAGGAGGTGATGTACTTAATGCAGCTGGTGGCCACACCAGATACTGACTGTTACTTTTGATTTTGACCCCCAATTTGTTCAGGGACACATTTTTCCATTTTTTTTAGTCACATGTCTGTGAAACATGTTCAGTTTGTGTCTTAGTTGTTGAATGTTTATGTTCATACAAATATTTCTAATATTTCTGATAATCTAATAAGTAGGACTGTTGAGAAGAATAGGGAAAAGCTCAAAAGTAAATTTAGGGTGAAAATCTGCTAAATTGTCATGAAAATAATGTCTCAATGGTACTAACCACATACTTAATTTTCTCTATGCAAAATATCTTATGATTTTGGGGTGAAATATGACCTGGAAATATTTCATTATATTGGGCAAATGGGGGCATAACTTTGTTGACTACATACAGTAAATACTTGGGAATGGGTTCACAACACAATGACACTAACCAGAAGACCAGTCTTAAAGATTCTGAAAGTAAAATAGCATGTCAACAAATGTAAGTAAAACTAAATGACTTACTCGTCTGAAATTGTATCCTCGGCTGGATTAATTCACTCTTCAAAATACAAACGTTCATCAGAGTCCCGCTCTTCTTCTGAGGAAAATGTTAACTCTTCATCACTATCCAGGAGTTTCCTCACCTGTGTATTGTGGCATCTTCCAAATGCACAGAAAAGTTAATGAACTTAATGTTTTTAAGGCACAGTCGAGGGCGTTTACCATTTGCATTGATCGCCTCAGCACATTATCGTATGAAAAGCACCCTCTGCCCGTGGGTGTGATCACATTAGGGATAATTAGCTTAGCCAGAAGAAACTGTATATCGCTTTGTTTCATACATATTGCATTGCAGGAGAATTTTTGTTTTAAATTTGAATTATTTTATTCAAAAGTAGGCATTTTAAGCTTTCTTTAGACACATGTTTCATGTTTGTGTGATACTATTCGTGGCGTTTCAGTTCATTTTTGTAACGTGTTTCAGTAATACGCTCGCAATCAAAGAGACAGCTGAAAGCGCACCCTTTTTATTTTCTTTATTTTACAAAAGCACAAGGTTTTGTTGTTATTGTGAGTGTACACAAATAAATGAAGACCCTTTATAGTCTCTAATGATGTCTTACACTTATCTGTATGTCCCAAAATGCCGGAGTATTTTATGTTATTTCCGCTGTAATGACGGCGCGTCCGTCGACCCCAGAGGGTTAAGAGAAGCAATGGTTATCGTACCTTTCACTTGAGGAGTGACGGTCTCTAAATAATAGTCAATCATGTGCTGGGTTTGTCTTCTAAATATGGGTAATTAATGTGTTTTATAAAGGATCAGTTTGAACCAAATCAGTTAAAGACTTTTAATTGTGTCACTCTTAGTGTAAACCTGCCACTATATTTTGTCCTAGAATGTGTTCTTCTAATAGATTGCCCTTTCTGTAGTGCAATATAAAGATGTTTGTCAGTGTTGTATACATTTTATTTTCTGGCATCTGAATTATTGGCCAAAAGCATGGGAAAAAAGTTTTAAGGTGATGTTGTTTTAGAAGCTCTCATCATTGAAGTTACAGTTTGTCTCTGAATATATATATATATATATATATATATATATATATATATATATATATATATATATATATACTGTATATAGAGCAATGTATAAAAAAAACATTTATGGGATTTTCTTTCGAAATTGTAGACTTGAAAGAGGACCAATTCCTTAGCTTTATCTATGCCAGATGGGCCAAGAATTGTCAAATTCGACCAGTCTTAAATTAAAAAGTCTTGATTGGATTAACAAATTTATTAGTGGATTTGCTGTCCTGAATTTTGACAGGGTGATACGGGCAAACAAACAATAAATGGCAGTAATTATGCCACCCAACAAATGCGTACCTTAAATTACCTTAAATCTAGCTACATTTTTCAAAAAATTGTATTATTAATTTTATTATAAATGGCACAGTTTTCTAGGTTTGTGGGCCTATTAAAACATTCACTCACTTAATTAAAAATAATATGAAATATTAATTGTATATTTTGTTGATGATATGTGTATTGATTTGTGTCTTCTCACAGGAAGGGTTGGTGTGGTGCTGCAGTATAACTCCACACTGGACACAGGACAAGTGGAGTTGGGTCAGAAGGTTGCACAGATCATTCCACCAGCAGTATTCTGGAGGTCCAGACTTCTCATTGAAAAGCCCCACTTCCTCAAGTTTAACATTTCCATTCAGAAAAACGCCCTGATTGGAGTCTATGGGAGGAGGGGACTCCCACCCTTGCACACGCAGGTAATAATTAAAGTTTTTGAACATTGTTTTGAAGAGACATGTAGGACTCCTGAATAAGATATAAGAGTGGTGACACCAAATCAGGTACTGGTCCCACCATCTGTAAATACTGGTGACATCAGAACCTAATTTGGTTGCACCAGTGGTGGTGCTGAATGTGGGGTCCTTTTATATTTAAATTTAAAGAGCAGAATCTAATAAACATAGTCTATATTTTATTGCACAATTACCAATCATATTACAGATTTGCAGAAATGCATATTTATTAGTAAAGCATTACTTTTGAGTAGGGGTGATTTTGAGTAAGTGTTACGATGTTCCCTTTACAAAAAGCTTCACTTTGATGCTGCGCTGCTAAGAGCTATGGGGAAACAATCTTATTGTGAGCTGCTCTGAACATGTGTGTAACACGTCAATGAAATTGACTGGAATTTATAGCCTCGGTTGGTGAGATCATTGGACGCACCTGTGGCCAGGCTATAAATAGGAGGCGTCACCAGAGTGTCGTCAGACATTTTTCTTCAGAGCTTTCTCTCTGTGTGTTTTCACAAAACTCTTGTTAGAAATTTGTTAAAAAATCTAAGTCTTTTCCTTCCTTCTCTCTTTTATATATATATATATATATATATATATAAAAAAGAAAAAGAAAGGGGAAAATGGCGGAAAAACAGGGCAAACAATGCGTGTTTCCTTGTCAGCGTTCTATGTCTGACAAGGACACGCATCAACTTTGCTTTGTTTGCTTGGGGGAAGAGCACGCTACTCTCGCGTTGGAACAGTGCGGGTGCGCGCATTGCGACCTACTTTCGGTCGGGATGCTTCGCGCTCGCCTTGCTTACTTCCAAGAGCCGGCACCCACACTTCATTCGTGGGGCTCTCGCATGGATCTGGCTGAGGAGCGAGAGACGGGTTCGCCCCTTTCGCTCGCTCTCTCTCCCCAGATCCTGCTGGTCCCTCGCGTGATCCTGAAGCGTGCTTCGGCGCCTCTTCAGTTCGCGAGGGGGACCTCCATTCCCTTGGATCAGATTCCGAGTTAACCGCATCTGAGCGCTCCAATCGCGATTCTAAATCTTCGGAGGAGCTGCTCGATGTGATTATGCGCGCGGTGGCCAGACTTAAAATAGATTGGCCACGTGACCAAGTTCCCCCCAAGCACTCTAAGTTAGAAGACAGATTTCTGTCTGGTGACCAAGGGAAGGGAACACCTCATCAGTCCCTTCCCTTCTTTGATGATCTCCATGACGAGCTTTCTCGTTCTTGGAATAAACCTTATACCTCGCGCGTTCACGTGCCCTCCATGTCAGTATATTCGACTATCGTGGGCGCTGAGGCGCGAGGGTATTTAAAGATGCCACCGGTCGAAGAGACACTTGCGGGTTATCTCTCGCCGGGTTCGACATCGTCGCTTAAGAAATCTGCTCTCCCCTCTAAGCCATGCAGGGTAACCTCCATGCTGGTTGGGAAAGCATATCAAGCGGCGGGTCAGGCTGGTGCTGCGCTGCACACCATGGCTGTCTTGCAGGCGTACCAGGCTGACCTACTAAAAGACTTGAGTGCTGGAAGAGACCTCGACGACGAAGCTTTTTCTGAACTTCGTCGAGCTGCGGATTTGTCTCTCCGTGCCACCAAGCAGTCAGCCCGTGCTATTGGCTGGTCTATGTCCGCTTTGGTCAGCACTGAGAGGCACTTATGGCTTAATCTATCCGGCATCAAGGATAAGGACAGAGTTTTCCTCCTTGATGCCCCAGTTTCGCCTTCTGGTCTCTTTGGAGACGCCATGAATTCGGTTATCTCCAGATTCCAGGAGGTGAAAAGCCATGAGGAAGCCTTTGGGCAATTTCTTCCTCGTCGCACTCAGGGGGCGAGGCCGTCGGTCACCCAGTCTCGCCCTGATTCTGTTAGGAGGGAGGTTCAAAAACAGAGCGTGGCAAGTCGTGCTCCCCCTCGCAGAGATTGGGGACAGGCTCGTCGCCCTCAGCAACCTCCCAAACAAGACCTCAGGGCTTGTATCTCCAAGAGAAAGAAGCCCTGACGGTCCTGTATCCAACCCTGTGAGGGTAGTTCCCTTCGGGACGGGGCGCGTGTATCATTCACTTCGGCCCTCCCGATACCCTCACGAAACTTCTTCACTCCCGCCACCCTTGGTGTTTCGGGTGACAGAGGTTTCCAACAAGATGTTGAATGTACCGTTGCTCCCTGCCATAATCCAGGACACGGAACATTCGACACCCCCTCGACAGGAAGTCTTGAAATTAGTTCCCATCTCAGAGAACCTGGCAGCGTGGAAACTTCTGCCAGGTATTTCTATGTGGGTTCTAAAAACAGTAGAAAAAGGCTTGCCGCCCTCCGAGCTTCAACGGCGTGGTTTCCACTACCGTAAGCCCGGAACAGGCATGTCTACTTCAGGTAGAACTGCAAAATCTCTTGGAAAAAGGGGCCATAGAACATGTTCCCCTTCCAGAGAAGAAGTCAGGCTATTACAGCAGATACTTCCTGGTCCCCAAGAAGGGGGGGGGGGGGGGGGGGGGGGTTGCGTCCGATCTTAGATCTTCGTGCCTTGAACCGCTCGGTCAAGACGCTCAAGATCAAGATGCTAACAGTCAAGTCCGTCGTGTCTCAGTTCCAACGTCTCGATTGGCTGGTCACGATCGACCTCATGGATGCATATTTTCATATTGGAATTCTGCCACAGCACAGGAAGTTCCTGAGGTTCGCTTTCGGGGACGAAGCCTTCCAGTATCGGGTCCTTCCATTCGGCCTAGCCCTATCACCCCGCACATTCACGAAATGCATGGATGCAGCACTGGCTCCTTTGCGACTCCAGGGCATACGCATTCTGAATTATCTAGACGACTGGCTGATCCTAGCCCAGTCTCAGAAACTGGCAGTTCAGCACAGGGATATCGTCTTGGCTCATCTAGGTTCCCTGGGTCCGAGACTCAACGCCAAAGGAGCGTTCTTTCCCCGACCCAGAAAATTTCCTATTTAGGGGTCATATGGAATTCGATCACGATGCAGGCACAGTTGTCTCCCGCTCGTGTCATCTCCATTCAGAACTCCCTGAGCAATCTCAGGCTAGGTCAAGGTTGCACTGTTCTTCAGTATCAACGAATATTAGGTCTCATGGCGTCTGCGTCCACGGTGATTCCTTTGGGCCTTCTCCATATGAGACCGTTTCAGCTGTGGCTAAAAGCCAGGGGGTTTCATCCAAGGGCCAGTCCCCTCAGGCAAATAAGGGTTACGCGCCCAGTGCTTCGTTCCCTTTCTATGTGGTTCAGACCCCGGTTCTTACCTTGGGTCCCACTCTAGGTGCGTCTTGTCGTCGCAGGCTGCTAACGACAGATGCCTCCCTGACGGGCTGGGTAGCGGCCTTAAGTGGTCGTCCGGCTTAAAGGGATAGGAGGGTCGTCAGTTCGGTTGTCACAGTAACTGTCTCGAGCTGATGGCCGTATTTCTGGCCCTGAAATACTTCCTCCTGAGGCTGCCATGTCTTGGTGCGGGTGGGCAATACAGTGGTAGCCTCTTACATGAACCATCGGGGGATCCACGTTCACATCAGCTGAATTTCTGGCACGTTCGATCCTCCTTGGGGCCCAGGGCAGCTCAGGGCAGTTTCGTCCCTGGATGCCCGTGTGTGTGTGGGAGCAGATTTACTAATCTAGGGTAGAAGAGGACCTCTTCGCCTCTATGATAGCGCAATGTCTCCTCTACTTCTCCCTAAGTCACCCAGCCCCCTTGGGTCTGGGCTCAAAGGCACTTACGTGTCCCCCGGTTCTTCTGCTCCCGGGAGTCTTGGTAAGGTTCGCCAGCAAGGGTCTTGCCTCCTTTTAATGGCGCTGCGCTGGCCGAACAGGATATGTTTCTCGAATTTCTCTCCTTGACGGCTCGCCTTTGGCGATTCCGGACAGGAAGGACCTTCTCATCACTGGTCCGAATTGTGAAAACTTTCATGCTTGGCCCCTAAGGGTACCAACTGAGGTTCACAGGGCTTTCTATTGAAGTTTCCGAGAACATTTCAAGTGCTACGGCTCCCTCCACTTGGAACTGATCTGGGTAGATTTTACAGGGCAGAAGAGGACCTCTTCGCCTCTTTTGATAGCGCAATGTCTCCTCTACTTCTCCCCGAGTCGCCCAGTTTCCCCCCCTAAGTTCATATTACAGAACCAGCTAACTGCCAGTTTGCTTCAGTTCTGGATTTTCTGTAGAAAGAACTGTCAGCGGGCACTTGCCTCGCCACTGCCAGGTTCTATGTGGCTTCCACTGCGGTTTGCCATGCCTTGGTGGGCAGGGTGCCCCCTAAGAGGCGTCCTTGCTAGGACCTCTTCACGGGGTAAGACCCCTTTTTTACCTCTAGAGTCAGCGTTTGGTAGACTTCTGACTCTCAGGATGGTTTTTCTTATGGCAATTACGTCTCTAAGGAGACTTGGGTACCTACAGGCTCTGTCTCTTTTGCCGGCCTGTTTAGAGTTTGCCCCAGAATGACCAAAAGCATTCTTTGCACCCTCACCCTAACTACCTGCCCAAGGTGTCTTTAGCGTCCCTTGGCCGGTTATTTTCTAAGCCTTCTGCTCCCTGCCGTTTGTAACGCCGGAGCAGCTAAGACTTCTCAGACTCTGTCCAGTCTGTACCCTTCAGACTTATGTCCACCGCTTTTGCTAGTGGCGTAAAGTCAGGGCAGCAATTCTTCACTTGGAAGCCATGACCGGGGGCGGTCACTTCCTGGCAGACTATGTCACTTTGGGTGAGGTACATTTTTTGCCCCGGCCTACGAGGCGCGCGGTCAAGCTTCGCCAGTAGGTTTTAGGGCGCACTCTACCAGAAGGCTGTCCTCCTTTAAAGCCTCGGCTAGAGGCCTCTCTCTGCAGCAAGTTTGTGATGCGGCAGGCTGGTCCTCCCCGCACACATTCATCTGGTTTCATGGTCATGTTTCTAGATGTTCATGCTACCCCGGGCTCTTATGCCCTTGGGTCGACATCTACGCTCATGTCTAAGCAAGTTTGTGATGCGGCAGGCTGGTCCTTTCCGCACACACTCTTCGGATTTTATGGTGTTAGATGTTCTGCTACTCCGGGCTTATGCCCTTGAGTCGACATCTCAAGCTCATGTCTGGAACCTCTCGCGTTCTGTGAAAACACTTCACAACGATCAGGGGTCCGGACAGCCCCAGTGCGGCGGCGTGGGCATTTCGTTCCCCATATCGCTTAGCAGCGCAGCATCAAAGTGAAGCTTTTTGTAAAGGGAACGTCTCGGGTTACTTGTGTAACCCTTGTTCCCTGAAAAAAGCGGAACGAGATGCTGCGCTTCTTTTGCCGCACTGGGACGTCCCAGGACCGCTCTTCAGAAAAATAATCTGACGACACTCTGGTGACGCCTCCTATTTATAGCCTGGCCACAGGTGCGTCCAATGATCTCACCAACCGAGGCTATAAATTCCAGTCAATTTCATTGACGTGTTACACACATGTTCAGAGCAGCTCACAATAAGATTGTTTTCCCATAGCACTTAGCAGCGCAGCATCTTGTTCCGCTTTTTTCAGGGAACAAGGGTTACACAAGTAACCCGAGACGTTTTTTTTTAACAATTACATCTACATAAAAAAAAAAAAATAACACCTTATTTGTAAATAGCTAAATAAGAATATTCTAAAACTGAGACTGTGTTGGGACTTATTAAAAGATTTCCTTTTATCAGGCACTCCATAATTGAAGTACGGTCATCTCTTGGATTTTTGAAGGCTAACATGGCTATAGAGCATTATTAAGGAACATATTTAATTCAGGAGTAGTGAATAATCAAAATGAGTTGTGCAATTGTACAACCTCTAACAAAAAATAGACACACAGGCAGAAAAATCCTATCATTTAGTCGTACTCTGTAGCCCTGGACACATGAACTGATCTATTAGACTTGTTCAGTCTTCTTTGCCTATAACAATTTAAACAAAGACTAAAATTAGTAATTTAATGGTATTAATTACAGAAAGTCAAAGGATTAATTTTTAATTCTCCAAAAGGAATTAAATGGCTTTATTCTTTGGCTTTTATTAAACAACAGGCAAAGCTGTTGTCTGGCAAGTATTGACAGAAGCTTTTCAATATAAAATGAGAGATGCATCAGCCCTTAAATGTTGTACATGAGAAAGAACAAATCCTACTTTAATCATAGAAAACAAACTGTGCTTGAACAGAAATACATCTTCTCTCTGTCTCTAGTGATTGGCTTAGTGTTAAACAGTCACAGCTGTCAATAAAAGCTGCTTCTTTCGTAAGTGAACAACGAAAATAAGTCAGGCAGTTTTCTCAGCAATCAATGTGTCCCCAAAGCCATCACAATAAACTAAAGCAAGCTTATTGAGTGCTAGCTCCAATTTGCTATGTGTCTCTTTATTGCTTTTTGTACCTGCGCAGTTGAAAATCAATTGCAGAAACTTTAATTTAGATACTTGAGTTTAAGTAGTAGGCATATCTACTGTAAGTAGTATGGGGAGTTCTCTGTAATGCCAAATACAGCAAAAATATTTTTCCAATCTGTTTTAAGAGATATCTTGTGATGAAATTTTGGGACCAGACAGGGTAATTTCAATTTAAATATCACAATGTCTGGATATTACAATTGCACTATTTTCATAATATCCATGCTTGTCTTGTTGTTATGTTTGCTTTTTGGCAACAGCTGAAAAAACTGTTAAATGTAATTGTTTTTGTTTCAGTATGACTTTGTGGAGCTTTTGGACGGCAGTAGACTCATCTCAAGAGAGCGCGTTCAGTTGGATCCTGAGCTCAGGGATAGACTGGAGATTCCAGTCAGCGTTCAACAGGCAGGCTTTATTCAGTACCTACACACTGGTGTGTGGCACCTGGCCTTTTACAATGATGGCCGTACTGTAGAGCCTGTCTCATACAACACTATAGTGCTAGGTGAGCTAACACAGAATACAACCATGTGAATGAGTATTTGGCTTTGCTCATGCACCGCAGAGAGTAGCTGGTTAGTTTGGTTTTACGTTTATTAATGCACAAAAATAGAAAATGCAATTTTAACTCAACATTACGTAATGTGATGCCTGACAGAAAAACTAGACCACTATAGCAAGCCTGCATAGGTGTCTTCTGATGTCCTTTTTATATTTCTGTCTTGCACCCAAGTGCCTTAGTGCAACGGTGATAATGAGGCATGCAGAAGCATGCCCTGAGTTGTTTGCTAATCAATAAGTTTGATTCTGCTGCTATCTCTTTCTGTCAGGCCAGGGAATATGGAGGCCAAGAGACTAAATCTCTGAGCTTTGAGCTGCTCTGCTCATCTGTTTTCATCTTCACATATTAATTTATTTTGGTGTGGTATACGGGGGATCCATTTTTATTTACATCAAAGGAAAGCACTAGCTATTTTAATTATTTATTAAGGATGTAAAGGCACTCTGGTAGTGATTATTTCCATACTTACTGTATGTATTGTCCATTGTCCAAAATATGAACACAAAATGCAGTTAAAATGTTATAAATAGAATGCAATCTTGTCTTTTTTGTGCAGAGTCTATGATGGAATGCCCACACAATTGCTATGGCAATGGAGAATGCATCTCGGGCACGTGTAATTGCTTCCCAGGATTTCTCGGGCCATATTGTTCAAGAGGTATGTGGTTTAGTAAAGATTCTTTTTATTTACTTATTTATTTGGCGTTACCAGGGTGAATCTCACTAAACTTATTCATATTGCATATTTCACCCCAAAAATAAATACATAGGAAATTCTGTTTTGCATAATGAAATTTTTTTTCTAGGACCAGGAGTTTCTGCATTTGAAATTATTTTCACGACAATTAAAAGCAAATAACCCTTAAAGGTGGAGTAAGCAATTCCTGAGAAAAACTGTTGATTTTTTTTAACTCATCAGCCAAACAAACACACCCCTCCCTTCAGTGCTCCTTCAGAAGCTCCCCCCCTCCAATTCATTCACGTGCATTGCAAGGGCAATGACACTAACAACTGGGCTAGCTGACCAAATGACAAATAACCGCAACCGTCACCTGTTCCTGGTTGGCTGTAATAGTTTTGTGTGGATCAGTCTTGATCCACTTTGTTTATTTATCCATTTACAAAGCTAGGGCTGTGAACAAACACCATGTTTTTTTCAGTGCACACACTGAATGGACAGCTAGCAGGCCGTGAAGAGATATTCGTGGAATTTGACAACAGGTGCATTGGGTTAAAATGGATTGCTCCACCTTTATTTCTCATTACCATAATGCAAAAAAGATATTAAATTACTTTAATGGGGAAACAATGATACAATAAAAAATTATGTTGGAACAGGTTGATTTTAATTACTGTATTACAGTAATGAGAATCTAATGAGAATAACCATTGAGAACAATGGGAATTAACAATAAAAAAATAAAAATCAGGAAAAAATCTGGACGTATAACGGTAATGAGAACTGGAGGGTACTTTATTGTCACAATGTCAAAAAAATGTAATGTTCTTACAGTAGGCTTTTTTTTCTTTATGCAATATTTAACTTTCTACTTTTGATTTTGGGGAGAAATGTAACCTGGACATGTTTTTTGTGAGATTCCGTATGTTTGCCTTCTTTTATCCATCTAGCTTTACATTCTTTCTGTTAGCTTCGTGCCCAGTTCTATGCAGTGGCAATGGTCAGTACAATGGGGGGCTCTGCCAGTGCTATAGCGGATGGAAGGGCATTGAATGTGACTTGCCAAGTGGTCAGTGTGTGGACGTCCAGTGCGGGGGTCACGGCCTATGTGTTTCGGGCTTCTGCATGTGTAACCCGGGCTACAAAGGTGACAACTGTGACCAAGGTAACTGGACAGATTTCAGTAGTTATGTAGAGAGACCATTGCACATCTTGCTCGTTATAGTAGAGGAGAGAACTTTTTCAACACCACAAGCAGCTAATTACATGGATGAGTGTACTGACTTAAAGGCTGGTTTTTGTTTTGATAAATTACCCACACCATTTAGCAGCTTCCATTGACTGAAATGGATTCTACATATGTTCTACAAATTCTACAAATAAGTCTTTTCTTTCTTTTTGTCCTGTTCTTTCTAGGTCAATCCAATTGAGTGTATTGATTCACATTAAATAGACTTGGGAATTAACTCTTTAGATGTCTATATTTGGGTCATTTGAGCAGTGGTATAAGTGTCATTGAATTGCATGAGTAACTCACTGAGAGAGACACTTAGTGAGAGACCCAAACAAAAAGATATCTTAAAGTAAAAGTGGTGTTGTTTAAAAACATTTTTGTGGCAAATGCATAAACGTTTTTATTTTACTTTTTCAGATGTTATAGTTATTATAAAGGTGCTTTAAATAATATAAAAAAAATTAAAAAACAAGTGCCTAGGTTACAGAATTATTTAATGTTTGCATGGGAACGGTCTAAAAATGACTGTATATTCCAAATATGAACAGACAAAATTACAATAAAAAAAGAAAAGAAATGCACATCATGAGTTTAATTTGACTGTATTGTATGTCAGGGCTACAGTTTAGAAAACATGCACATATATAAAAGGTCAATGTGCAGGGATGCATTACTTAAACCTGAACATTAGAAGAAAAAAAAAAAAAAAAAAAAACGCCATTACACCAAAAGTAAGCGGGAAGGATGCCTTCAACCTACAATGTCTTTTGCCAACTGTTTAACATTTCTATACACCATCATATAGGAATATACCATATGACATTTTGCAAAATTCAAACAGTGATTTTTTTGCAAAGCTTTGCAAGACTTCATGGCAGACTGGCTATTGTAAATGCAAAATATTCTCCACAGTGGACTGTGTGGTCCCTTCATGTTCGGGACATGGCTCCTGTCTTCATGGTCAGTGCCACTGTACCTCAGGCTGGACCGGAGCTAACTGTGAGACGCAGCTCTCCATGTGTCCAGAACACTGCTCTGGTCATGGTACATTCCAGAGTGACACCAGAACCTGCATCTGTGAAATGAACTGGACCGGTCCTGACTGCTCAACAGGTAAAAGTGACTCCTGCTAATACCACTGATTTAATGAGATTAGTCATGTTTTGATTGAGATTAGAAGATGTTATTAGTTTTGATGTGTTTTGTTTTACAACTTATTGTGTTTAATACTACACAAAGTTATTTATTATTCTATGAAAACTGTACTGGAGATTACTCTTAAACTTAGAGACTCATAATATAATGTTCCCCATCTGTGGCTCACTTCGACGTCGTGTCGAAGAAGCGAAACTAGGGGTCACTCTTGATTGCCAAATATGCCTCTGGTCTATGAAAAAAGGCCAATGAGAAGTTGGCAGACAGTATTTGCATACCCCGCCCCGGACATACGGGTATAAAAGCAGGGAAATATGTCGAGTTCATTCAGAAATTTCCTTCTGAGCCGATGGTCATGTATGCAGTCAGCTGCGAGTTACACACCAGTTCCTGCTTCTGTTCCTGTTCACGGCAGTGCAGCTTGCACCTGGGCGCTTCGACAGTGCATAGAGCTAAAAGAGTTATATTTAAAAGAGTGATTTTCTCGATAAAGAGTATTTTCCTCTGAAAAAGCAATACACGGTAGCGTTGAACGTCCTTTTCAGGACACGTCTTTTTAAAGATGCCATTCCGCCCCTGTGTAGTTCCTGGATGTGGTAGAGTGCGCTCCGCTTCAGACAGCCACAGGCGTTGTCTCGTGTGTCTGGGCAGTGATCACACAGAGGCAGTGTTTGTGGATGGTTCATGCTCTCACTGCGAGGGCATGACCATGGCAACGTTGCGGTCGCAGCTTGCTTTCAATAGAAAGTATGCCACTCCTGCCGCCCCCTGTGTCGCTCCTTCTTCCCACGGGATTGAGGACGATGCGGCTGGCGCTGGATGCGATCTGGGGATGGCAGCGGGTGCAGTACCGCTGGGTACGCCCCCCTCGGGCCACCAGCCCCCTCGGTACGCTCGTTGACTCCCGTCTGTGCTCGAGGCAACAGCGGCTCACCCCACAGCTGGGTTTGCCTATCCTCTGGAACTCGAGGTGGATGAGCTCGCCGCTGCATCGGAGAGCACGACGTCTGGCGCTGATGCCTCCCCTGGGCTGCTGCCTTCGGGCCATCACGCCCAGGCTGAGGCTGACGCGCAGATGTCTGATATCAGATGTCAAGCATATCATGTCTGATATGCTTGCCCGGGCCGCCGCTAGCGTGGGGCTGGACTGGAACCCTCCGTCCTCCCCACAGCAATCGCGGCTGGATGATTGGTTCCTGGGAACACTGCGCCACGCACACCCCCGGTTCCATTTTTGATGAGCTGACGTCTATGTGGAGGGCGCCGCTCTCCACTCATCATGCCACTCGTTCATTCGCTCTTGCTACCCTCGACGGCGGTGCGGCCCATGGTATACGGCGATTTCCCCAGGTGGACAGGGCTGTTGCGCTCCATCTATGCCCCACAAAACCTACCACCTGGCGGGGTCGCCCTGTGCTCCCTTCCAAGGCCTGCAGGACGACATCTTCGTTTACTGCCAGAGCCTACAGCGCCACTGGACAGGCCGCTTCCACCCTGCACGCCATGGCCATCCTACAAGTCCACCAGGCCAAGGCGCTCAAAGATCTGCACGAGGGTAGCCCTGATCCTGATGTGTTGCAGGAACTGCGCTCAGCGACCGATCTCGCCCTCAGGGCCACGCTTGTGATCCAGGAACGACATCGCCCCCTCTCCCAGTTCGGTCTCTTCGGCGACATCGTCGTGGACTTCGCCCAGCAGTTCTCCGCGGTGAAGAGGCAGACGGAGGCCATCTCACATATCCTGCCCCACCGCAAGCCTTGTAATCCGTAAGACTCCAGTGGTTGTAGTCATACCATCAGACGTGATATAAGAAGTTTGGGTGAGAAACGGATCAATATTGAAGTCCTTTTTATCGTAAATCTCGATTTTTACTTTCACATTTTTAAAGTGACAGTGAAAATAAAGATTTATGGTAAAACAGGATATTGTTACAGAGCTGAAATATTCTTCTAAAAATCAAATTTTTTTTGTTCTGCAGAAGAAAATCAAACACCTCTAGGATGGCATGAGAATGAGTAAATCATGAGAGAATTTTCATTTTTGGGTGAACTATTAGTTTAAGATGACATAATGGTACAATGCATTTCCCATGTAGCGCAATGGCAAATTCTTGCATTTGCTGTGTCCGAAACCTCTCAATCGTTCACTGATTTAACATGCATTACATAGTTAATGCCACATGTAGACACTACTGCACTTATGTCTTTATATTGCCAAACTAACTGAGAAAACCAATTAAAATCTGATCTTATCTTTCAGACTGAAATGCATTTCCAAAATTTAGAATCAGATTTTAAACCACGTACGGATGTGGTTTGGGTTGTGTTTATAAAAATCAGTTCCCCTTCTTTCAGTCACTCGACATTGTGTCGAATGAAGTGACACAAGGGGTCTTCCTTGGGAGCCTTGCGTACCTCTGAACTTGAGAAAAGGCCAATGAGAAATTGGAAGACAGAATTAGCATTTTCCGCCTCCCGGACATACGGTATAAAAGGAAGCAGGCTTGTGTCTGTCAGTCAGATTTTTTCACCATGAATTTGCGACCAGACCCACTAATGAGCCTTAAGTGCTCTGTACTGGGGTAGGGCTCCACAGGCTTAATTTCCTCTGTGATGTATTTTCCGTGGTACGGTCCCCCTGTCAGGCGGACCCGCATCTCCCTTGGGCAGTCCCACTGCCCCCAGTCACTGTGTTTGTAGAGCTCCTCCCTCTTCAGGTAGAACCTACCACCACGCCGCTCCCACATGTGTTTTGAGAACCCACGTGGTGTATTGGCCACATATCACCTCCCCCTAGTCTGGGCAGGATGTGGCCTCTGCAGAGTCTTTTCCCCTTGAAAGAATAGGATTGGGAAAGACTGCCTTCCCCGATGCATTTTATAGTGTTAAGATAGCCCCAGCTGCTTTACACTCTGTGCGAGAGACATTGAGAGAGAAAAGGCGTGGCTGCTGGGCTTGCTCCCATGCTGGTCATGTAGCACCTGTTCCCCCCTCAGGGGTGCTGGGAATCTAAGGTCTGTATATGACACCTTTTCTGGGGGCATTTGGGAGGGTTACGTGTGGACGATACAGTTGCTTCTAGCACGCAGCAGCCTGCTTGTACCTGTGTCAGCAGTTCACAAAAAACGGTCTAGTGCATGGCACTTTTGAACGGGACCCATTGTGTCACTTCATTCGTCACAAGGGCAAGTGAGTGACAGAAGGGGAATGTCACAGAACTGTTGTTCCCTGATTGAGGGAACGAGACGTTGTGTCCCTTCTGCCACGACACTGGACCTACCACTGTAAATGGCCGTATCTTATTCTCGGCTCCTCAGTGCAAAAACCTGACTGACAGATACACTCTTGCTTCCCTTTATACACTGCCACTTCATTCAACACGTTCCCTCCCTCAGGGAATGGATGTTACAACAGTAACCGTGACGATTTCATGTGTTTCTGTTCAGAGTAAAACAAATGGATTAGAGTTGAATAAACAAAAACAGATATATATTTACACTGGCGGCCAAAAGTTTGGAATAATGTAGATTTTATTCTTATTTTTATTCACCAAAGTGGCATTCAACTGATCACAATCTATAGTCAGGATAATAATAACATGAAAAATTACTATTATAATTTCTCAGACTACTTCAGAGAGTTCTCATCAAAAAATCCTCCTTGTTCAGCAATGACAGCTTTGCAGATCCTTGGCATTTTAGCTGTCAGTTTGTCCATATACTCAGGTGACATTTCACCCCACACTTCTTGTAGCAATTGCTATAGATGTGGCTGTCTTTTCAGGCACTTCTCACGCACCTTGCAGTCAACGGTGGCAGGAGGGAGGGGCTAGCAGAGGCTTAAGCACCCCCTGAAAAAGGGTGAGCCCCCCTAAGCACCCCCCCCCCCCCCCCCCAACCCCCCACACTACCCACGTGCAGCTCTTTCAGTGCCTTGGCCTGGTTTACTTGCAGGAGGGCCTTAGCATGCAGGGTAGAGGTGGCCTGTCCATCAGTACTCTAGGTTTTGGTTGCCAGAGACAACGTAGTCCTACAGACCTTGAAGTGGAGCACCAGATGATCCCGCCAGGTGGTGGCGTTTTGTGGGCACCACAACTGCCTTATTCACCTGAGGGACCTCCGTGTACCCGTGGCCTGCCCCACCGTCGAGGGTAGTGAGAGCGGATGAACCGGGAAATCGGTTTCGGGCAGCAAAAGGTGCCCTCCATGACCTTGTCAGTTTGTTGTGCAAACTGGGGGCATGACCGTGAGCGGTGCCCCGAACCCAGCAACCAATATTCTAGCCGCGAGGGCTCAGGGGAGGACGGAGAGCTCCAGTCCAATCCAACACATGTGGCGGCCCGGGCAAGTATGGCAGTCGGCTCTGCGTCGGCCTCAGACTGGGCGGGCAGAGCCCAAAGTGCCAGCCCATTCAAGTCATTGGTGTCCGACATCGACATTGCACTGTCCAATGCAGGAATCGAGAACTTATCCTGCTCTCAAACCCCAAAAGAGACGTTCAGCTGGCCATGAGGCGAGCTGGTCTCATCTCGGAACTCAACGGGGGCAAACAAGTATGCTGGGGAATGGGAGGTCTGCTGGGAATTACCAAGCAAGACCGCGCCCATTGAACTCCCCAAATCGCCTCCAGTGCCAGCCGGGCCGGCCCCATACCCGTAGGTTGAAGGCGCAGTGTGGAAGGCGGATGGAGTGGCTTTCACCCGGAAGAAGGAAAGCTGTGACCACAACATTGCCATGGTCATGTTCTCGCAACGAGAACACAAACCATCCACGAACACTGCCTCAGTATGATCGCAGCCTAGACACGTGAGGCAGAACCTGTGGCCATCGGAGGCGGAGAGATAACGACCGCATCCAGGAATCTTTCAAAGACGGAAAGTCATCTTAAAAAGACGCATCTTTAAAAAGATATCAATGTGCTTCTCTAATAGAGGAAAATATACTCTTTGCAGAAATATATACTCTATTAGTAGCGCTGTCAAAGCGCCCAGGGGCGCAATCTGCACTAATTCTACAGAAGGAGAGAAAGCCGCTGTGCTTCCTTCAGATGTGAATGGAACAGCAGTGGGAAATCTGAATGAGAGTGGGTATTCCAGCTCCTTTTATACCCATATATCCAGGGGAGTGGCATGCAGATTCCACTCGCCAATTCTCATTGGCCTTTTCTCAAAGATCTGAGGTGTTTTGTGGTTCTCAAGTGTGACCCCTAGTGTCATTACATCGACGAGTGAGTGACAGAAGGGGAACTTCAGTTTTTGGCAATTTCAAGCATTGCATAGCCTTTGTTCCTTAAAGCAATTATTGACTGACAAGTTTCTAGAGAAAGTTGTTTCTTTTTCTGCCATTTTTGACCTAATATTGATCTTAAGACATGCCAGTCTATTGCATACTGTGGCAACTCCAAAACAAACACAAAGACAATGTCACAAAGTGACTTTGTAGTACCATATTTGCAATTTACCACAATTACTCAAGAATAAGTTGTTGGAGTGATGGCTGCTGGAAATTGGGCTTGTCTAGATTTGTTAAAAAATTACATTTTTCAAATAGTGATGGGGCTGTTTTTTACATCAGTAATGTCCTGACTATTCTTTGTGATCAGTTGAATGCCACTCTGGTGAATTAAAGTACCAATTTCCTTCTGAAACAGCAAAATCTGTACATTATTTCAAACTTTAGGCAGCTAGTGTATATCATGTCAGCATTTTCTGTGGCAACAATGCTCCTGTATGTAACACACTAATCTACATTCCCTTACTTTCCCTTGGTGATGCCTGTAAGTAATTGGTGTACTGAAAAAGAATGTTGTGGGAATTATTCCATAAAATAATGGGAATTTGTGAATTTTAAATTTGAAGAGAACAATAAATGTGCCACTGCAGTTATCAAGAAGGGTTATGCTAAAACAAATAGCACCACAAATCCAATTTTTATGTGCTTGATATCCCAGAATGTGAACTAAATTTAAATTAATACTTATATAGGTTTAACTAGTCTCAGCCTCGGACAGCATGATCATGGACTGCCTTCAGTCCGTGCTCTAACCTAATTAATCTAACCTAAAATTTTAATTAGATTTTCTTTTTTTCTTTTTATTTATTTAATTTTTTTTCATTAGCAATTAATCTTTTATATAATATATCAATATGCCATTTTACTAAAATATTACATTTAAACATGAAATTTAAACTTTACGCTTTTACTAAATGTAAATAAAAATAATAATAATAATTCTAAAGCCACTAAGCCATTACATTGTACTTCCTCTTCCATAGTGTTTGTAAGCTTAGAGTAGGGCCGCTTTTGCAATAGCTGCAGCTCTGGCCATGAGAGCAATGGGAGTCCACTTGCTTGCACAGTTGGGGTTTTGTCTCTTCATTACCTCCACTGTTCCACCTCAATTAAATACACTTTAATTAACGGGTGTTTGGCATAGATCGACTCGCCTTCCGTTGGAACCTGGAAGTGCTAAAAACAGATAAACACCTTGCTGCTAATGAAAAATTGATTACATCGATTGGTGTGGTAAAAGAAGGCTGTTTAACAAAAAAAAAAAAAAAAAAAAAAAGATTGACTGATTCAGCCACCCCTTCAACCTTTTAGAGCAGTTTAATATTCCAGAGAGTCAACACAAACTCAGACCTTCAAATTCTTGAAATTGAAGGGGGAAAAAAACCCCTCAACTTGAGAGGGATGGCAAATGGACTCCTGTGTACAAACATCAGAGAGACTTTACTTATGTTTCTCTCTATTTTAGTTGTTATCCGTTATTTATTTGTTAGGAGGACTCTTTTTTTCCTCTAAAAGTTGCCTGAAACAAAATGGCTTAATGGAAGACCATTCTGAACTTGCCTGAAAGGTTGCCTTAGGCAGCTGAGAAGTTTGAAAAAGTCAATGGTGTAATTTCTCTGCAGTGATAAATTGACTCCAGCGTGGACTTTTTAAATTTAAAATTGCCCTAGGCTGTGTTATTTCCTAGGGTTTTAAGGAGTCGTTGAGGTGATAATTGTAAGGACATAATGATTAGTTGAAATGAAGGTGGATGGTGGCAAGCCAGTTCTATGATTCCCTTATTATCAGGCATTAGGTATGCTTAGCTAGTCCTACTGTATGCTTTGATGTCTGATTGCAGCATGCAACGTGAAACCAGAAGTACTATATATCTCGATCTCTAACACAGAGCACACAGTACCTGATTTATAATTTATGCAAAGAATACATACTGAAAGTGAAAATTCCTTTGAAACACAGAAGCAATGGGTGTTTAATGCATGCTGATAATAACAGTAATATGTGTAATACGAACACTCTGTATCTTTACATGCAGATTAGTATCTGACTGGAAACAGACATGCTGATGTACAGTAACTTACATGTTAATTCATTTAGATTAATGGTTTGCAGACCACTGGGATATTTTAAGTTGAAGGTAAATTAAATGTATAATATAAACTTAATGAAGTAATAAATCTGAGAAGTAATGAGTAATGAAGTTGTTCTAGCACCATCTATGGAATCAAGTCTTCCTATTTTAAGATTTCTCTCTAGAATAACAGAGTGCCTAGTTTTTGCTGACCTGCAGAATATGGTCAAACCTTAAGATGTAATTATTTATTAAATACCCCCCATAACAAGATTTGGCAAGCAGCCATATTTATATATCTATTAAAAATGTAAACCTCCCATGCTGAAACTGAACGGTTTCTTGAGAATTTTGTTGGCAGCACTTTCTGCAAGAGGAAATAGCCTACTACATTATATATATATATATATATATATATATTTTTTGCATTTTTATAGACACTAAATTTAATAATACACAGAAATACAAATTTTGGAAAAATGGCTCTTGCTCTTGAAAGTCTTGTGTGAATCTGTATGCCTGACACTGAGTGTTAGCAGAAAATGTTAGCAGTCACAGATTGCAGGATGACAAGTTCAGAGCCATTGTGCATTTCTTTAGCACAAAACTATCAAAGGATTATTGACAATTTTATACCCCAACATTCAAACACAATCTATCAGTGAGAATTAGAGTGCCAAAGATGCAGTCATTCATAGTGATTATAATTCAGCACTGTGCTGTTGTGTCTATTTCTATTGCCAAAATAAGCAAAAACATTTAGGTAAAGAAAAACATCTAAATTACTTTTGTAACCCCCATTCCCTGATGGAGGGAACGAGATGTTGTCAATTGTAGTGACACTAGGGGTCTCCCTTGAGAGCCTCAGTTGCCTCTGAACTTGAGAAAAGTCCAATGAAAAATTGCTGAACAGAATTTGCATGCCCCTCCCCCGGACATATGGGTATAAAGGAGGGCGCAATACAGCTGTTCATTCAGGTTTTGCACTGAGGAGCCAAGAATAAGGTTTGGCCGTCACAGCGGTTGGTACAGTTTGTGGCATGAGGGACACAACGTCTCCTTCCCTCCATCAGGGAATGGGGGTTACAACAGTAACCTAGACACTCCCTTTCTGTCACTCACTCGATGTTGTGTCGGTTGTAGTGAAACTAGGGGTCCCTATCCAATAAAGCCACAACACTGAACCGTGTTACTTGAACTGCTGATGCAGGTGCAAGCAAACTGTTGCGTGCCAAAGGAGCAGACCGCATCAGGCTGCATGTAACCTTCCCCAATAAGACGTCATATAGATTTTTAGGTTCCCAGCATCGCTGAAGGGGGGGATCAAGCAATGTGACAAGCATGGGAGCGGGCTGCGCCAGCCGCGGACTTTTCTCTCTCTATGTTTTCTCTCCATAAAGTGTTAGATGTGGCTGAGGCCATCTAATGCTATAACACGCATCGGGGAAGGTGTTCTATTCCAATCCTATTCTTTCAGTGGGAAACGACCCCACAGAGACCACATCCTGCCCAGGCTGGGGAGGTCAACATGTGGCAAAGCAATTAACTTGCTCCGCGCACCCAGTAGGGGGCGGGTAGGTGACTGAGGAGGAGGTCCTATGGAGATGTCCTCTGGACTCGTCAAAACCGGCCGGCCGGGGTTCTGTACATGATACAGTCGCGGGAGTGGAGGCGAAGGGTTCGCGTCCAAGGTGCCGTGACTGTAAGTGTTTGGTGCCAGGCCGCCGGTGTGTGCACTGGCAGGTGACCCAAGGAATGAGGAATTCGCTCTTTTATTGACAATGTGGTACCGCAGCCTGGAGGGGGTGTGGCAAAGGAAAAAAAGGAAACCCAGGATTTTCCTCGTGGCCCTCCACCGGGGGATGGAGTAGTCTGTCTACCTGCTCCATGGCGAACATCTCGTTTCTCGGGTTGTCCGTCCCAGAACGCTTGGGAGCTTTCCGGGTCCCTGAAGAAGTTCAAGAGACGGGGGGTGTCCGCTTCCTGTGGGGCACTCTACGTGGGGCTGAGAGCTGGGCCCAGGTTGAGGCGGGGCTACCTGTAGTCTTGCAGCTGTAGGGGAACGCCCACGTTGAGAAGACGGGGCTCGGCTTGAGTTGGAGTGGCGCCAAGGCATGATGTGCTGAATCGCCTCTGTCTGCTTCACCTCCGAAAACTGCTTGGCAAAGTCCTCAACAGTGTCTCTGAATAGCCAACATGAGAGACGGGGGCATAGAGAAAGCGGGCTTTGTCGGTGTCCCGCATCACGACCAGGTTCAGCCACAGATGCCGTTCCTGGTTCGTGATGGTAGCCATCGCCTGTCCGAGTGCTGTGACCTTCATGCCCCGGAGGGTGAGGTTAGTTGCTGAGCAGAGTTCCTGCAGCACATCAGGATCAGGACTACCCAAGTGCAGATCTTTTAGTGCCTTGGCCTGGTGAACTTGCAGGAGGGCCATGGCATGCAATTCGGAGGTGGCCTGTCCGGTGGCTCTGTAGGCTTTCGCCGTCAGAGATGACGTTGTCCTACAGGCCTTGAAGGGGAGTGCCGAGCAATCCCACCAGGTGGCCGCGTTTTTGCAGGCACAGTCACCGCAACCGCTTTGTCCACCTGGGGGACCTTTGTATACCCGTAGACCGCCCCGCTGTCGAGGGTATTGAGAGCGGACAAGCGAGGAGTTCAGTTTCAGGTAGTAAAAGGTTATCCTAATAATCAAGCACAACTAAAGTTTTATCTAAAATAGCAATGTTATGATCAGACACCAATTGCAAAGCAAAGCGCTCCAGTCCCAGATGCTGCTGCTTCCATCGGCTGCCTACAGAAGGATTGACTTAGGAACATCTGTTTGAAAAAGCTTGGAATAATTTGTTTGTGTGCTCTTTTCACTTTATTGGCAAGAAGTCAACAGCAAGGATTACTTATAGTATCCACTTTTATGGTCCGGCTTCGATAGACATCCAGAAATAGAGCGAAATGATTTACATATAAACAGTAGCATTATTGTGCTAACAGGTGTGTGTGCATGTGCTGTAAGTTCATTAGACATTTTGAGAGTTTGTTCATTTCTGTTCAGCATTGGCCTGTGTGAGGGCTTCACGTGTTTTGAAATTACATTATTACTGAGTATAAAAAGGAACAGCGTTTTAGCTGTCTGTGAGTAGCGACGATGTTTTCAGCTGTTTTCATGCTGTGATGCTAAATGGATAAATTCTAGAGTGGAAGACCATAATTATTAGATAAGACATGTACTGTAGTGAGATGTTTTATCACGTTTGAAATTAATTGTATTTTGTACCTCTGCAATGCATTTTTCCTGCTGGCAATTCACTTTGCACTGTCTTTGCAGAATGTGCATGTCTTCCCTTAAGGGGAAACGGTGATCTGGAAAAAACTATGGACATTAATTCAGTTTCAGTGTCAATTAAATTTATTTGTACAATGCTTTTAATAATACTTGTTTTATAGTTGCTTTACAGAGAACATTGAACTTTTGTGTACAATGTTTTAATGTATGCCTAAATAAATATTCTTAGTTGTATTGCATATAGTTCTTTCTGTACAGTACAGTTTATTGTGTGGCTGCTAAGACACTGTTATTTCCTACACAAGAACAATAAATTCAATCTATCCACCGGATCAGTTGTTCAGACAACACAAATCATTTAATGTAGGTTATAGCATTTAGAAAGGAGAATATGTATGTAAATTAACAATTATAAAGCTAGATTGAGCTTACTTCTCATTCATCTCCTGCAAAATATTTGTATTTTATCAGAAAAACGGTAATACATGTGCATCCTGCTGTCTGGACCTCCCCTGTATCTGCAGAAAGAACATAATCTCAGTACAACAAACTTCTCAAGGTTCTGACTAGACTCAATATGCTTTAAAATAAACGTAATTATCTACAGTTCTCAAAACATATCCAACTTTACAGCTGTGAAGGCGCTAATAGGTTACATAGCTTTTCAGGTTAGTCTGCTCAAGTTCTTCCATCGATGGATAAAGACTCAATAAAATAACTAAAATACTTCTATTTGCGATATTTGGCCATCATCCTGAAACCCATAATCATAAATAAGGCTGCAACTAACGAATATTTTGATAATCGATTAATCTAACGATTATTAGAACAAATGTTCAACTATTCGGCGATTATTACAACAATTAATCCTTAGCTCTTAACCGATTATTCAGCTTGTTTCCCGACTTAAAAGGTTGCATTAAATGTGCTTACAACAATAAAGAGGACAAAATCATCTTTTAAATATACCTCTAAATAGGGTTGCAACGGTATGAGATTTTCACGGTATGATAACAGTCTCTGAAAATATCGAGGTATCACGGTATACGGTATTACTATTATCAGTAAAACAGAAGGGTTATTTTATTTATTCATTTATTTTTGAGAAAACTATTCTAATTTAAATTTGAAACCCTTTTTTTTATTAAATATGTATAAAAAAGTCTCCCTTTTGAAAATAAATTCAATAGAAAAAATAAGAATGCTAACAGAAATATAATAATAAACCGAATTATAAACATGATAAAAAATAGCATGTAACTATAACATGTTATATAACATAGCATAGCATGTTAAATGAACTACTAAATGAAAAATAACATAAGTAATGTCCTATGATTATTAATAATTAACAAACTGTAGGTGCACGACAGCTAGGCCAGACTGCTCCTGTCTGTACCTTTAACTCAATGGTTCTCAACTGGTTGTGCTTCAGGACAGATTTTACATTGGAAATTAAGTGGCGACCCACCATAGTAAAAAGTAACCTGTATTTAATGTGTCCTGGGTCGCATTTCCTTTTATGTTGCATAGTTTTGTTCATGGTTCGACTTGCATCAAGTGACATTATTTTTGTTGTTGATGTCAGCAACAAAACCTACAGGAAGTTTTCTTTCCCCCCCTTTTAAAAATTGAAGAGCATATTTACTTACATGAGCCCATTATTATCCCATTTGTTTCCAACATCATTCAAACAGAAAATACATATTACACAGAAGGAAAGGCTCCTCTTTAAAATGATTAGGTCAGTGTAGCTAGTCTTAAAAAACAGTAATAATAATAACAAATTATAGTATTTATGAAAAATACTAGCTGAAATACATCTTGAAACTTTAATTACAACTGCCACTGTTGATATAAAATGAGGTCTAATAGATTCTACCTTTATATTATTTCATATGAAACTGTAACATTTTGTCAAAATATAACAGTTACTTTTACTTATGTAAAATAGAGAAACAGTTTTGTGAAGGTGATGATGTGTATTGATTACATTTTTTAGCGCATCGCACAGGGTTGCTCTTTTCCTCCTCAGTGCTGTTTGGCATGTCAGGGCTGCCTACTGTTTGAGAGGTTCGACTTGACTTCCTCCGTAATGCTTTAAACTAGAAAAGTCTCACTAGAATTGAAATTGGTCACATCAGTATTAATGTCTGCACTCTGCAATATAGAGGGAAGCCCAGCTGTTGCACGCATGCACCAGAGAAAAGATAGATCATGATCGCGAGCTCATTACACTCGTGCAAAAGTGCAGATGAGAAGCCTTTAGATGCTGTCAGATGCTGACTCTAGAGGTTCAAAAGGGGGTCTCAACCAGACCCTCCAGGACTATTGCTAAGTCCCATGAAGGAGTTCTGGTCCTAACAGGGGGCCTCAGTCGCTTGGCTCCACGAATGAAGCGAGCGAGTAGAGGACATTTCCCCAAAGGCACCCCGTCGATCAAGGCGTGGCAAGCCGAAATGGCAGCCACATAAACCCTGAGAGTAGCGGGGCATATGCCTGCTGACAGTTTTTCCTGCAGAAAGTCCAGAACTGAAACGATTTGGAAGTTAACTGGATCTGCACCATGTGAACTGCACCACTTTTCAAAGACACCCCATTTATTGGTGTAGATTGTTCAGGTAGAGGGAGCCCTAGCACTATGAATGGTCTCGATAGCCTCAGGCGACAGCCCTGTGTCCCTCAGTTGGTACCGTTCAGGGGCCAAACATGAAGTTTCCACAATTCGGGCCGGGGGTGAAATATCGTCCCCTGTGCCTGAGACAGAAGGTCCCTCCTGTCCGGAATCACCCAAGGCAAGCCGTCGAGGAGAGATATCAGCTCTGAGAACCAAATCCTGTTTGGCCAGTAAGGCGCTATCAGTAAGAGGCAAGACCCTTGCTGGTGAACTCTGGCCAAGACTCCCGGGAGCAGAGAAACCGGGGGAAACGCATATAGACACAGTCTGGGCCATGTATGCGCCATCGCATCCAGACCCAGGGGGGCTGGGTGACTCAGAGAGTAGTAGAGGGGACATTGCGCAGTCTCTTGAGAGGCGAAGAGGACCACTTCTGCTCTGTAAAATCTCTCTCAAATTTGTTGTACTACGTCGGGGTGGAGTTTCCACTCGCCCGTCGGTATGTTTTGTCTGGACAGAAAATCTGCTCCCACATTTAGGCGTCCAGGGATATAAATCACCATGAGTGACAGGTGCTTGCCCTGGGCCCAAAGGAGGATGTGTTGTCGATCCGTACAAGGACATGGCAGCCTCCCAGATGTCGGAGGAAGTATTTCAGGGCCAGAAATACCGCCATTAGCTCGAGGAAGTTGATGTGCCAATCGAGCTGATGACCCTCCCATTCTCCTTGGCCTGGACGACCACTTAAGACCGCACTCCAACAGGTCAGAGAGGCGTCTGTCGTTAGCATCTTGCGACAGCATGACGCACCCAGAGTGGGACCCAAGGTAAGAAACCGGGGTCTGAACCACATAGAAAGGAAACGAAGCGCTCGGCGCGTAACCCTTATTTGCCTTAGGGGACTGACCCTTGGATGAAATGCCCTGGCTTTTAGCCACAGCTGAAACGGTCTCATATGGAGAAGGCCCAAAGGAATCACCGTGGACGCAGACGCCAGTATTTGTTGATAATGGAAAACAGTGCAACTTTGACCTAGCCTGATATTGCTCAGGGAGTTTTGTATGGACATGATACAAGTAGGAGACAATTGTGCCCGCATTTTGATCGAGTTCCATATAACCCCTAGATAGGTAATTTCCTGGGTCGGAGAGAGAACGCTCTTCTCGACGTTGAGTCTCAGACCCAGAGAACCCAGATGAGCTAAGACGATATCTCTGTGCTGAACTGCTAGTTCTTGAGACTGTGCTAATATCAGCCAGTCATCTAAATAATTCAGAATGCGGATGCCCTGGAGTCTCAATGGAGCCAGTGCTGCAACCATGTATTTCGTGAATGTGCGGGGTGATAGGGCTAAGCTGAATGGAAGAACCTGATATTGGAAGGCTTCGTCCCCGAAAGCGAACCTTAGGAACTTCCTGTGCTGTGGCAGAATTCCGATATGGAAATATGTGTCCATAAGGTCGATCGCGACCAGCCAATCGTAACGTTGGATCTGAGACACGATCGCCTTGACAGCATCTTGAACTTGAACACCCTGACCGAGCAGTTCAAGCCTCAAAGATCTAGAATCGGACGCAACCCCCCACCCTTCTTGGGAGCCAGGAAGTATCTGATGTAATAGCCTGACTCTCTCTCTGGAAGGGGAACATGTTCTATGGCCCCTTTGACCAAAAGATTTTGCAGTTCTTTCCACAGTAGACATGCCTGTCCCGGTTTCACGGTAGTGGGAACCACGCCGTTGAAACACAGAGGACGGTGAGCAAATTGAATTCTGTAGCCTTTTTCTACTGTTTCTAGAACCCACATAGAAATACCTGGCAGAAGTTTCCACGCTGCCAGGTTCTCTGAGATGGGTACTAATTCCTACACTTCCTGTTGAGGGGGTGTTGAGTGTTCCGTGTCCTGGATTGAGATATGAAGCAACGGTACACCCAACTCTTTGTTGGAAACCTCTATCACCCGAAACACCAAAAAGGGCGGGAGTGAAGAGGTTTTGTGAGGGTATCGGGAGGGCCGAGGTGAATGATACACGCGCCCCGTCCCAAGGAGAACTACCCCCACAAGGTTGGATACAAGACCGTCAGGGCTTCTTTTCTTAGAAATTATAGTTCTGAGGTCTTGCTTGGGCGGCTGCTGAGGGCGACGAGCCTGTCCCCAGTCCCTACGAGGGGGAGCACGACTCGCCATGCTCTGTTTTTGAGCCTCCCTTCTAGCAGAATCGGGGCGAGACTGGGTGGCCGAAGGTCCCGCCCTCTGAGTGCGGCGAGGAAGAAACTGCCCAAAGGCCTCCTCGTAGCTTTTTGCCTCCTGGAATCTGGAGATGACCATATTCATGGCGTCTCCGAAGAGACCGGAAGGCGAAACCGTGGCATCGAGTAAGAAAACTCTGTCTTTATCCCTGATGCCCGAAAGGTTAAGCCATAAATGTCTCTCCGTACTAACCAAAGCGGACATAGACCAGCCAATGGCACGGGCTGACTGCTTGGTCACATGGAGAGACAAATCTGTAGCCCGACGAAGTTCTGAAAAGGCTTCTTCGTCGAGCGTTTCACCCACACTCAGGCCTTTTAGCAGGTCAGCCTGGTAAGCCTGTAACACAGCCATGGTGTGCAGCGCCGCACCAGCCTTACCTGCTGCTTGATAAGCCCTCCCCACTAGCATGGAGGTGGTTCTGCATGGCTTAGAGGGGAGAGCAGGTCTTTTTAATGATGATGCCGAACCCGGCGAGAGATAACCCGCAAGTGTCTCTTCGACTGGTGGCATAATTGAATACCCTCGCGCCTCAGCAAACACGATAGTCGAATATAACGACGTTGAGGGCACGTGAACGCGTGAGGTATAAGGCTTTCTCCACGAACGAGCAAGCTCATCATGGAGATCATCAAAGAAGGGAAGGGACTGATGAGGCGTTCCCTTCCCTTGGCCACCAGACAGAAATCTGTCCTCTAATTTGGAGCGTTTGGGGGTTTCTTGGTCGCGTGGCCAGTCTAATTGATGTCTGGCCACTGCACGAGTAATCACATCGAGTAACTCTTCAAAGGATTTGGAATCGTGCTTTGAGTGCTCTGATGTGGGTAACTCGGAATCTGCAGACCCAAGAGAAACGAGGTCCTCCCCGTGAACTGAAGAGGCGCCGGAGCGCACTTCAAGATCATGTGAAGAACCAGCCGGATCTGGGGACAGAGCGAGCGAAAGGGACGAACCCGTCTCACGCTCCTCAGCCAGATCCATATGAGAGCCCCACGAATGAAGTGTGGGTGCCGGCTCTCGGAAGCAAGCAAGGCGAGTGGGAAGCATCCTGACCGAAAGTAGGTCACAATGCGAGCACCCGCCCTGCCCCAACGCGAGAGCAGCATGCTCTTCCCCCAAACATACAAAGCAAAACTCATGTGTGTCCTTGTCAGTCATGGAACGTTGACAAAGAAACACACACCGTTTGCTCTGTTTTTCCGACATTTTCTCTCCTTTTTTATATTTATATATTTCTTATATATATATATATATATATATATATATATATATATATATATATATACTTTTTTTTTTTTCTTTTAAAGATCACAGAGAATAGGAAAGAAAGGAAGTTCTGCGCACTGCCTAATGATTTCTAACTCCTAACAAAGGGTAGAAAGTTTTTTGCAGGCTTGTGAGACACACAGCTCAGTAGGCTCTGAAGAAAAAAAGATCTGAGGAACACTGCTGGTGACGCCTCTATCTATAGCCCGGTCACAGGTGCATTCAATGATCTCACCGACCGAGGCTATAAGTTTCCGGTCAATGTTTCATTGACGTGTTACACACATATTCACAGCTGGTCACAATGCAAAACCGTTCCCATAGTGCTTTTAGCAAGCGCAGCATCATAGTATAGTGTAGTTTTTGTAAAGGGAATGATTGTTTTTGGCTGAAAGAAGAAAGTCATATACACCTAGGATGGCTTGAGGGTGAGTAAATTATGGGATAATTTTCATTTTTGGGTGAACTAACCCTTTCATTTTTTTGTTTTTGTCTTGTTTTCCATATAAAATTGTCTTAAAATCCTTCAAACAAGATACATTTTCTTGAGAAGCAACATAAAAGATATTTAGACTTGCTTTAAGAGAATGTCTCTTAAATATAAGTGCATTTTTTAAATTTGGTTATACTTCTGCAAGTGCAGTAAAGACTAAATATACCATCCATGCATCCATCGTCAACCGCTTATCCTGTGTACAGGGCTGGAGCCTATCCCAGCTAACATTGGGCGAAAGGCGGGGTACACCCTGGACAGGTCGCCAATCCATTGCAGGGCCACACATAGACAGACAACCACTCACACTCACATCCACACCTAGGACAATTTTTGGAGACATCAATTAACCTAGCCTGCATGTCATTGGATGGTGGGAGGAAGCCGGAGCACCCGGAGAGAACCCACGCAGACATGGGGAGAACATGCAAACTCCACACAGAAAGGCCGGGGCAAGCGGGGGTTAACCGCTGCACCACCGTGCCGCCCGACTAAATATACTTATTTTCATAATCTATTCTCTAAAAGCAAGTCTAAATATCTTATATACATTTCAGATGATTGCATAATTTTGTAAAGGTCAAGATCAATAAACTTGACCCTTTTTAACGGATTTTTAGATATTTAAAAATATTTTTATTTTTAATATTATATTCAACATTCTCTGATAACAATTTTATCTTCTGCAATATAGTTCCTAAAGTAAATGTTCATTGTTTTAAATGAGTTTTAGATATTTTTTTATTGGAAAACAAGCCAAAACAAAATCAAATCATAAACGTATTTTGTTGTAGTGTATAATGGGGCGAAGTCTAACCTCTCTCACCTTATCTCTCACTTATTAATAAAGCTGCGTATTGCCAATTTTCTTCAAGATAACAAATGCACAATGACATATATTATGATTTAATAAATCGTCAGCCATCACGTTATAATCTAGCTGCATTAAGCGTGTGTGCTCAAGGGATGAGCGTCCCCGCGACAATGTTCATCAGCTGGATGCAGTTTTAATCTCTCCCCTTAGACCGGGACATTCGCGCAACTCATAGAAGATGCGCTGACCGCACAGAAAAATGCCTGTTTCTGAGTTTGTAGTTAATTACATGACCTGCTTCCATATTATTTGAACTTTAATAAAGCTATAACTCATTAAATCTGCATTTAAGATGTAACTCCTGGATGTTTCATTTTAAGAGCTCCGACTCCACTTTTTCTACAACGAGAGTGCTTCTGTATTTACATGTTTGGTATTTTTGTATAATTCCCTTATACTTTGTGATCTACATCAGCTGAAGCTGTTTGAAAAATTTAGAGTGCACCTGGACTGTGAGCTGTGTAATTCTTCCTCTCATCAGTCTTGTGCGAGCTGCAGTGCTGCTCTTGCATGACATAGAGTTTAATGTGATGTCATATTAGGTCTCATGTTAAATGAGATCAAACGTCTATTCGACAATTAAAATTTTTGTGACAATTTTTTATTGTCGATGTTGTTGATAACGTCGACTAAATGTTTCAGCCCTAATCATAAACAGACAGACGAGGAAGAACAATATCGCCTCGTTATAATTCTGTGATCAGTTGTTCTCAAGATTCTGTCATTTTTAATACTGCATTAGTACATAACAATTGTTCAGCCCACATTGCCCGCAAAGCATCATGGGACTCAGGAATATTGTGGATAGCTCTGTGGATTTATACTTGAGAGCCCATCAATGAAAGCTGCATTTTTATAGTTGTTTTATAAGATGTATTTTCATGACTAACACTGCTACACAGTTGTCTGTCATGACTCGTGAAAATCAGTGCTTTTTTGTCCCAGAAATGTGTGCAACAGATTGCAGTCCTCATGGCATTTGTGTTGGAGGTGTGTGTCGGTGTCCAGACGGCTGGTCGGGGGCAGGATGCGAACAGGAGAATTGTCAGCCTCACTGTGGGGAGCACAGCGTGTGTCACAAGGGGAAGTGTGAGTGTCATCAAGGTTGGACTGGAGAAAACTGCAATATCGGTGAGTTGTGTGCCATGTTATGAACTTTGTATTTTGTTAAAGGGATAGTTCACCCAAAAATTTAAATTCTCTCATAATTTACTCACCTTAATGCCATCCCAGATGTGTATGACTGTATTTCTTCTGCTGAACACAAATGACAAGTTTTAGAAGAATATTTCAGCTTTGTAGGTCCTCACAATGCAAGTGAATAGTGACCAAAATTTTTAAGCTCCAAAAATACATAAAGGCAGCCATAACCCATAATACTCCAGTGGTTTAATCTATATCTTTAGAAGCGATATGATAGGGGTGGGTGAGAAACAGATCAATCTTCACTTTCACTTTCACATTCTTTTTTTTTTTTTTTTTTTGGCATTTCACATTCTTCATGCATATTGCTACCTACTTGCCAGGGAGGAGAATTTATAGTGAAAAAGGACTTAAATATTGATCTGTTTCTCACCAACCCCTATAATATGTCTGTAACCACTGGAGCTGTATAAATTACTTTTATGCTGCCTTTACTTGCTTTTATGACCTTCGAATTTCTGGCAACTATTTACTTACATTGTAAGAAATATTATCTGAAATATTCTTCTAAAAATCCTCATTTGTGTTTAGCAGAAGAAATAAAATAATACGTTGTAATATGTGGGATGGCATAAGGGTAAGAAAATTATGAATGAAAATGTTTGGGTTAACTATCTCTTTTAAAGTGTAATATTGAAAAAGTGTCCCACAGAGTTCCCACTGTTATGGAAAACACTTTTATTTAATATTTGTTTTTATTTAAAATGTTAAAAATCTTTATTCAGTTATCAACAACTGGAAAACGTCATGGTTACTGTAGTAACCTCCAATCCCCGATGGAAAGAATGAGACATTGTGTCGATTTTAGTGAAATAAGGGGTCTCTTCTGAGAGCCTCGTGTAGCTCTGAACTTGAGAAAAGGCCAATGTCAAATTGGCAGACGGAATTTGCATGGTCCGCCCCCAGATATACTGGTATAAAGGGGAGCGGGCAAGCGTCTGTTAGACAGTCGAGAGTCGAGAATAAGGTTACGCTGCATTACAGTGGTAGGGATAGTGACATGGCAAGGGGAACACAACGTCTCCTTCCATCGGGGAACGGAGGTTACAACAGTAACATGACGTTCCCCTTCTGTCACTCACTCGACGTTGTGTCGATTGTAGTGACACAAGGGGGTCCCACTTAAAAACGGCATGCAATAACCCGTGTTACGTGACTGCTGAGCCAGGTGCAAGCAAGCTGTTGCATGCTAGAAGCAGCTGGTCCGGCTGCATGTAACCCTCCCAAACCCCCCTAATAAAAGGTTTCCTATACCGCACTTAGGTTCCCAGTACCCGTACCTTTTCTCTCTGTTTCTCGTCATAGAGTTAAAAAGCGTCTGGGGCTATCTTAACGCTATAAATGCGTCTGGGGAGGTGTCATTTTCCGTTCCTATTCTTTCAGGGGGAAAAGGCTCTGCGGAAACCACAACCTGCCAAGGCTGGGGGAGGTAATTTATGGCTAATAAACACGGGGGTTGTCAAGCCACCCGGTCGGCTGTTCCGTAATACCAAAGTCTACCGGCTCGGACCTGACAAAAGGACCACTGAGAGATCCCAGGAGGGGAACAGGCTTGGCCGGAAAGTGTTCAACCTCCAGGCACCTCTAAGGAACCTGATAATCAAGTCGTGCTTACCAAGGGACTTGCCGTCTACTGCGTTGTGGTGGGCTGCGATAGCAGCGACATACACCTTCAAGGTGGAGGGGGACAGCCTCATGTCCTGCAGGAATGAAAGCACTGACCGAACTGCACATCTCTGTGGGTCTTCAGATCTGGAAGCACACCAATTTGCGAACAGACGCCACTTGAGGGCGTAAAGCTGCCTGGTAGAGGGAGTTCTGGCTTGGTTGATTGCATCTACGACTGCAGGTGGTAGACCGCTTAAGTCTTCCACGTCCTGTCCAGGGGCCAGACATGAAGGTTCCAGAGGTCTGGAACGCAGGTTAGAATTCACCTCTGCATGAGCATTTTGAACAGGAGTCTGTGTAAAGTCTGTTTGAGAACTCGCAAGTCCAAGATTGGCCGCAACCCACTGCCTTTTTTGTGTACGATGAAGTAAGGGCTGTAGAAACCCTTCTTCATCTCGACTGGAGGGACAGGCTCTATTGCGTTCTTGAGTAGCAGAGTGGCAAACTCTGCTCGTAAAGTGCTGGCGTTTTCACCGCACATTGGCGTGGAGCGAATACCGCTGAAACGAGGCGGGAGCCTGGTGAATTGAATTGCATAGCCGAGTCAGATGGACCTGGCTAATCATCACGATGGGCTGGGAAGCGCAAGCCATGCATCCTCCATTGCGAGGGGCACTAATGGGACGATCGTTTTGGACATAATGGGTGGGGCTTCGTGGCAGGGGGGAGCAGGTAATAGCGCGTCGGAGGACGGCCTGCGCTGCGATGGCACGGCTTGATATGAGAGATGGCCTCTGTCTGTTTCTTCACCGCCAAAAACTGCTGTGCGAAGTCGCCGAAGAGACCGAACTGGGAGACGGGGCCATTGAGAAAGCGGGCTTTGTCAATGTTGTGCATTCGATCAAGTTCAGCCACAGGTGTAGTACCTGGACCACGAGGGTGGCCATCGCCTGCCCGAGTGCTTGTGCTGTGACCTTCGTAGCTCTAAGAGCGAGGTTGGTGGCAGAGTTCAGGCCCTGGAGCACGGCGGAATCGGGACTACCCAGGTGCAGATCTTTGAGTGCCTTGGTCTGTCCAGTGGCACTGTAGGCTTTCGCAGTCAGTGACGACGTTGTCCTACAGGCCTTGGAGAGGAGTACCAGGCGGTCCCGCCAGGTGGTGGCGTTCTCGGGACACAGGTGCATCTCAACCTGAGGGACCTCTGTGTAGTGAGAGCGGACGAGCGAGGAGGTCTGTTCTGGGCAATGAAAGGTACTTGGAGCAGAGGTACCAATCATAAAGCCACAAGGGTTGGGGGGAGGACGGAGGGTTCCAGTCCAACCCACCGCTCACAGCGACCCGGGAAAGCATGTCGGCCATCTGCGCATCAGACTCTGACTGGGCGGGCTGGCCCGAGGATGGGAGTCTAGTCAGGTTTTCAGCGTCAGGCACCTGAATGCTCTCCGATGTAGCGCTGATGTCGTCATCCAAACGTGGCTCAAGGGATGAAGCAAACTGGCCGTGAAGCGAGCCGCCGTCGTCCCATCCACAAACGCTGCCTCAGTGTGATCGCTACCCAGGCACATGAGGCAGCGTCTATGACCGTCGGCTCTCGAGAGATACTGACCACATCCAGGAACTACACAGCGGCGGAAGGACATCTTTAAAAAGACGCATCCTGAAAAGGACATTCAAAGTCCGCTTGTGTATGTTGCTCTTTTACCAGAAATAAACTCTTTTAGAGGAGAATAATTCTTTCATAGAAATCAAACTCCTTTAGGAGAGAAGCGCTGTCGAAGCGCCCAGGGGCAGAGTCTGCACATCGTGAAGAGAGGAGAAAGCTGCTGGAATGTGCCGTCAGATCCAACAGAAGCTCTCTTGCAGAGGTGGGTGAAGCAGTCGTGGTACACAGCTTGCTGATCACACAACCACTTGGCTCCGAAGAAAAAAATCTGTCTGACAGATACTCGCCCTCTCCCCTTTAAACCCATATATCAGGGGGCGGGACATGCAAATTCTGTCTGCCAATTTGTCATTGGCCTTTTCTCAAGTTCAGAGGTACGCGAGGCACTCAGAAGAGACCCCTTGTGTCACTATAATCGACACAATGTCAAATGAGTGACGGAATGGGAACGGGAAAATTCATCAGTCAAAATGTGTGATCTTTGGCCATATTGTTCATAAGGATCTTGAGACAGAATCAAAAAATACATTAATATAGCATATTTTCAAATGTCATAAACTCATTATGAGTGCTCACAGGTTACCAATTTGTGAACTTTGAATATGTACACTTATTACATACAGAGTTAGAATTATACAAATCTTAATTAATAGAGATGTTATGAAATGGAATTTGAATGGCTTCTCTATTTTTCTCCTGTTCTCTCTTTCATTCTTTTCATTACAATAGCTCACTTCATGGACAGTAAAATCAAAGGTACAGTGCTTTCATTCATCAGTCAAGTTATGCTTATGTGATGTGTGGAATAAACATTTTATTTTTCGTTTAATTTATAGTTCACATGCATTTCCTTTTAATTATGTTTTCCTCAAATGTTTTTCCTTGCTTTTGCAATGACAAAAAAAAGACGAAAATCTAAAGCATTCCTACCTTTCTCTAATCGAGCTCTTTTAATAGTACAATGCAAATATCATAAAATGCCATATTTACTTAGGAGAGAGTAAGCCGCCACATATTAGAATGTGTAACCAGCAAAGGCTGCCTGGGCTGTCTATAGAAATTACACGAAATCACTGCATTCTGCAGTATAACACCACCATGTTTAATTCTTTCCCCTGAATGTCTCTTCATGATAGCAGACTGGATAGGATATAGAGGTAAAGGTCATGCTGCCCTGACGAGAGCATGTGGCTCTGACCCCTCTGTCTCTCAAGCATGACTTTCATTATGTCTATGTACCATGTATTAATGTGTCCCTCTGTGTGTTTAGTTTCAGGTTTCCTGTTTTTTTTTTCAACTGTAGGCAGGCAGACATTCAAACACGCGCACACACACACACACACACACACACACACACACACACACACACACACAGTCATCAGTCAGTTCATGCACATATACATATTCATATTACTGTCCCAAATCCCCATTGTTGTACATCTCACTGTCTCTTAATGTAATATTTAGCAGCTGCTAAGCTTCTTTAGTTTAGCATTTCCCCCTGTAATTTCCTTTGACTTCACACATTCTGTGACAAAGGATATGACTTCAATACTGAGCACTTCAGTATACTGTCTGATGAACTTACTCTGCACTTGTGCTGTTAAACTCAGCATACTGTTAATTCGCATGGACAAATACATGTAATGTGATATTATTTTTCAAAATATATTTAAGGATAGCAATAAAGACTAACTTTTAAACTGCTCATATACATAATAAATATTTGTAACTTTATGAAAATCATGTTTCCTAGCTATCCCATTTAATATTTATCAGAATTTATTTATTAAGTCCCTCAAAATGAAAATAACAAAACACAAAGTATATTGTTTCATGTGAAATTACAGTTGTCACTGAGTCCTGTCCAATGTCTTTAAAATGTCAAGTTCCAAAAAAAATTCTGACTGAGAAAGAAACATTCACCATGTTCTCCCCTTTATGTTTAAAAAGTTAGCGTTCTCCACCCCTTGACACATCCTAGGCTGCTGATTGTTCTCTATGTGTAACTGATTAATTTGTCCTGGTAGATAGTTGTCCAGGGCTGTGCAACAACAATGGCAGGTGCATTCTGGACCAGAACGGATGGTATTGCCTCTGCCAGTCGGGATGGAGAGGGGTGGGGTGTGATGTCGCTATGGAAACCCTTTGCTCAGACGGCAAGGACAATGAGGGAGGTGAGAAAATGCTGGGAACTTTAGAGCTGAATGTTTTTGTTAACACTTGGACACTGTTTCCACGCTCTTTCTAAAATCATCTGCATAACATAAAAACATCCAAATAATATGTAGTCTATCTTGAAGTTTCACTGAAGTGTCCTGCTGCTCTTGTAGATGGCTTGGTAGACTGTATGGATCCAGACTGTTGCATTCACAGCACCTGTCAGGGTCAGACATACTGCCGCGGGGCTCCAGATCCCAGCACAATGCAACACCAGAGCTCACCTACTGCAGATGCTCTGGGCTTCTATCAGCGTGTCAGCTTCCTGGTGGCTCCAGGCGGTACACATACCCTACCAGGGGAAAACACTTTTAACAGGTAAGAAGCTTTAAAACTGCAAAAAATGTCAACTAGGCTTGGATTTGGACGAATTGTGTGGAAGGACCCAAACACAGAAAGACAATTTTAAGGGCATTTATTGAAAATAAACAAAAACAGAAAAGACTAATCAGAACAAAGATCAACAAAAGATAAACAAGGACAGGACTAACCGAGGTTCAGGAACCAAGTGGGGAACAGACTTGACTTCACAAACTCTCAAACATCACAAAACAATCTGGCAGAGACATGAGGAAAGAGGGCACGATATGTAGAAGGAACACACATGAGGTACAGGTGAAACTAATTAACATAACAAGGACTAAACAAGAGAGAGTGATAGGGAACGAGGAGACGAAGTCAGGAACGCATATGGTAAGATAAACATAAAGCCATGTGCAAACATACAAGACCAAACAGACATGAGTATGTCTTGTGTGTGCACATGGCTGTGTTTGGTTCTTCATCGCCTTGTGCACTCACAACACACAAGACATACGTACAAACATAACCAATAGGCAGAGGAGACAGCCATGATCCCACCACAAAAAGAATAAACTAAGTCTAAAGTAGCAGGATCCCCCTTCAAGGAACGACTACTAGGCAACAAGACAAAACAAAAAATGACCAAACATTAGGATGGGAGGGTGGGGAAAACAGGTGGATGGCACAAAACAAACAAGAAAAACATAAGTCCAAGCAAGGAGGCAGGACAGGAAAAACAGAACTAGGCGGAGCTGGTGGGATAGACCAGGGCAGAGCCAGCGGAACAGCCCAAGGCGAAGCCAGCAGGACAGACCAGGGCGGAGCCAGCATGACTGGTTGGCAGATGCCCAGGAGACCACGGACAATTTTGGCAGACTGCCTTGAGAAAGAGGCATGGTCATTGATGGCGTCAAGATAATAGGGATTGAATCGGCAGTCAGCGGGAAAGGGTCCGACACAGGAGAGCGCTTAAGAGAAGGAGTGGGATCAGGAGATCAGGGAGGAGACTCCATTAGAAGACAAGGTCAGGTGGCTCCAGGACAGTAGTGAGATCAGGTGGGTGTTGGTTACTGGGCTGAGCAACAGACTGCTGGCTGGTGTCTGTTGGGTGCTGGCCATTGGACTGAGCAAAAGGCTGGTCGACAACCGATGGGGACTGGACAGGACAGTCGATGATTACAGGGGACAGAATAGGCTTTTCGACAGGCATGGGGAACCGGACAGGCTCTTCGACAGCCACGGGGAACTGGACTGGCTCGCTGAAAGCCTTGGGGAACCAGACAGACTCGTCGATGGCCACAGGGAACAGGAGGGGCTCGTCGACAACCTCAGGAAACTGGACAGACTCAATGACCACAGGGAACTGGACAACTGGACAGGCTTGTCAATGGCCATAGGGAACAGAACAATCTTATCTACAGCCTCAGGGAACTGGACAGGCTGTGCGATGGCCTCTCTAGTCGGGAGCACTACAAGTGACAGTGAAACTGCCTCTGTGGCCAGGAGCACTGGGACTGGGAATCAGCGGGCTCCTCCGCCTTCTGCGGGTCAGCAGTGGGGCCCTCCACCTCCTGGCGGTTAGCAGCGGGCCCATCAGCCTTCTGCCGGTCAGTAGCAGGCCCCTTCGCCTCCTGCCGGTCAGCAGCAGGCCCCACCACCTCCTGGTGGTCACCAGCCCGCTTCCTCCTTTCTCTGCGGTGTGAAGCCCGGGAAGAGCCTGAGAGATGACAGGGCACTGGCTGAGAGTGGTTTTGGGATTTTGCATTCCTCTTCTGCAGCATAAGCTCAACCTCTGCAAGCCGGCAGAAATGGTCCACCAAGTCCCAATAGGACCAGCTAAATATCTCCACCATGTCCAGGCCCAACAAAAAGAGGTGTTTGAAGACAGCATGTGCAAAAAAGCCATGTGCAAACTAACAAGACCAAACAGACACGAGTGCACATGGCGATGAAGAATCAAACACAGCTATGTGCACTCACAACACACAAGACGTGTAGTAACATAACCAATGGGCAGTCCTGCCACGACAAAATAAAACTAAGATTAAAGTAGCAGGATCATGACAGTTACAAGATATTATAATATATTATAATGCCATAAAAAGGGCTAATTTGGCTGCATTAGGAAACTCAGGTTACTTAGACATTATTTCACCAATAAATTTTTTCACCAATAAGTAATTTCATGCCAAGCTTCTCAATTAGTTCTAGACACATGGCTTGTTTTCCTCATAATGTCTCTATTTCATGTTTTATTTATAATCAATGATACAATGTATTAAAATGTATAGCTTATGCGTAGAAGTCCTTCAGGCTATGCAAGTAATTGTGATTCCATTTGATGTGTTGCACAATATTTCCAACAATCTTTTTCGGGGTTTTGTAACGTTTTGGGGTCTGAGATCTAACAGCATGTGAAAATAGAGCAAGCCTCTCAGAGTCATACAGAATAAACAATAGGGTTCTTCCATTTATGATTAGAATTCAGCACTTCTGGTTTCCCTTTTGAAGACTTCATGTTGTCTTCTCTGATTTCTTCTGCCTTTTATATTGCAGATTTAAAAAAAAATGAAAAATGTATGAGCTGTACATAAAGCTAAGGAAGCAGGCACTTTTGGAAATTATGTTTCAATTTGGACTCTTGAATGAATATGGTCTATACCCTTCGATGTTTTGTAGGCAAAGGTAACAATATGAGCACTGCTGCTCGTCCACACTTTCTTAGAGTAAGACAAGTTAAAAAAAGATTTGCTGGAATTTCCTTGTATTAGGTTGATGAAGTTTTGATTACACCTTAATGATAAAACATCTCATCCCGCCCATCTGCCCTGGGGCTCGTTTTGTTCGCACGTTCAGAAATTGTCGAGCAATTAGTCCAAAGACGTGAGATTGCTGGTCAGCCACTAAGTGGTGCTTGGGGAAATAATTTGTGCAGTAATTATGCCTGATAAGACTATCAAAACAGCAGTGCAAGGAACAGTCAGGTATGTCAGGGGTCACATTGATCAGACTGTGAAGAATGATAAAACCTGGACATTTTATATATGTAATCCTCATGTAAAGCTGCTGATTTTATTTAAAAAAAAAATTAACAAGCAGCCTGCTGACCTTGAAAATCATTGAATCAATCAATAAACAGCTGTTTAAGTTACATGTTTTTAATGAGTTTTTTTTCTGTTTGTGTTCATTTAACAGCTTTGTGTCAGTAGTGCGAGGACAGGTGGTGACCAGTGATGGCACTCCACTGATTGGGGTGAATGTCTCTCTTCTGCACTATCCCCAACAGGGTTATACCATTACCAGACAGGACGGCATGTACGTAAAAATATGTTTTACATTGAAAAGCACAAGCATATCCTACACTACAGTATGTATGCACACATAATTATGCTAATATATATCCCTAAGATAGTCAGTGAGAAACCATTTTGCATAGTTTTATGCAAATGTCCTCCATATACACGTAACAGACATCATGTATATTTAACTGCTTGCCACCCACACGCACACACAACTTCTCGCCCCAACCCCTTGTCAATGTTTCTGTCTCTCGCAGGCAGCAAATAACAACTTGACCTAAGAATGTCCTTTTCAGGTCTAAATTAGGTTACATTTTAGATGTGACATCTTAATATCACAGGTTGACACACATAAAAAGATGAAAATCGCATGCAAATGTCACTTTGATCCCCCTAGTCTAGTTACACAACACTAAAGCATTCTAAGATTTTATCTTTCATATCTGAGCCTATTCTGTGACTGATAGATCTTATTACACCTTCATAATAACCCATTTGGTCATTATCTAACATTATCAGCTATCACAAAGATTGGCAGCTAATAGAAGTCAACTACTCATACATTTGTGGAAGTTTGTATGCATGTGCGGCAACCACATGCCTTTCACTGTGGTGTGACCATAATCACATACACATTAAAGGGATAGTTCACCCAAAACTTAAAGCTCTGTCATCATTCACTCACCCAGACAAAGGGAGAATTTTAGCCTCATTCACTTTCATTGCATCTTTTTTTTATACATTAAAGTGACTGAGGCTAACATTCTGCCTAACATAAAACAACATCAGACAGAATTAAAATTTGTAGATTCTTCAGTATATTCTCTTCACTAGAAGAGAAAAAAGAAAATAATACCCAAGAGATGGTAATATGTCCCTAACGAAGGAAGGTCTATGTTAAGGATTATCTGATATTTCCAGATCCCTCTTAAAAACCTGTATACAGTGCACACAGGGGAATGGGCTTCATATAATCATGCTTGTTCAGTGCTGGTGTCTGCGCTTGGTTAGTGAGCATGTCCAAGGTGAGGCAAAGCAAAGAAGAAACAGCTTCAAAGGCTGATGGTATGGAACAGTGGCACAGTCATGCCCAGATTGAAAAAGGGACAAGAGCAGTTTGAAAATTTCAAGGAAGCTGTGCTGCAAAGATGTGTATGCATGTGGATGCTTGAGTGTGTTTCAGTGTCAGTGTGAATGTTAGGTTGGGCTCTGTGCAAATCTGTGCAAGTACCCTTGCGGGTAGGGGAGTCAGCAGCTCATATAAAGCCCGACTTCAAAGAGACGCCCCTTCATTTCCAAATCTGCACCTACCTCCACACTATGCCATGCTAATTAAAACAGGTCCTGCACTAACCGCTGCTTCCGAATCTCTCCTCCAAATCCCACTAATGTAAAAATATCTACCCCTCCACTCATCAACTAATAGAACATCTAAGTGTGCCAGCAAACTACTGATAAAAGTGATTGAAGTGCATTCCTGCCCTATTATTCAGCTCTGTTATTTTCATGTGCTGTGTTTATTGAAGTTTTTCAGCACATGAATAGCCTACATCTTGGCTGAGAATATGGAACATGGAAGACATTACTAACTAAGTGCTGTGATGAAGCAAACAAAGCATGTAATTTGGAGAGGACCCGTGCTGTTGTCAGTATGATAACAGGAAATTATGAATCACAACTAGCCCTCATATGCCCTCTGCCCTCAAACATACAATGCTGAGTTTTTTGGCACAGACTATATTTTAAGCTTATACAAATTGTGAATTAGGCTGAAAGTAAATAGAAATACATTTTTTTGCAAAAGTGTTTGAAATGTTAAGGCTGACTGACGAAGGGCATTCACAAAGAACCTGTTTTTGTGTCCATCTCTGCTGTTTTTAATGGTTTTTTTTATGTAGACATCTTTACTACATCTATTTTTTTTTCAGCATGAGCGCCGTGTTTTTTAGACACTATATCAAGTTAAAAGAACTTTATCTTTTAAAAAAACATGTCGCAAGACACCTGCATTCTGTTCTATTTGTTGCACTACATCTATCTTTTTTTAACGCAAGAACGCATTCGACCTGAACAACCACTTACAATGATATGACAAAAACTTGGCAAAAATCATATTGTTCAAATATAGTTTTACATTATTTGGCTTTGATAAATGTCTTATTTCTTTATTTGTTCGGCCGAATGCTAGACGGTAGCAACGTGAGCACAGACACTCGAGTGCGCGCTCAGGGAATCTGCGTCTCACAGGTGCTGCACGTTTATTTGAAGGACTAAATAAAACAGCGTCTAATTTACAAAACGCTTCCAAACACAAAGATAAGGTGCCGTTTATCCTGGCTGTGTACAAAGCTGATGGTTTAAATTCATGTAAGCATCAGAATTCATGCAACAGTATAGAGGACTTTTAAATGTTGAAGTCCTGCATGCATTTAATGTTTAATGATAAAGAGTAAGGTTCCTTAATACCCTAAATATGTGCACGGTAACCTTTTGTTTTTTTATAGTTTACAAATTGTTATTGTGTTATTTGTCTGGAGTTGCGACTCGGGAATAAAGAGCGTTTATTGCCATGGATGCGTCTAACACAATTTCAGAAAGCAGGAATTAAATTGCACAGTGAGCTATTAGCCTAAATAGCAAAATACACATTAAAGTTGAACAAAAATAATCTCTGTCACTGCCTGCAACATAGTAGGCATATTCTTAATAAACGGAAAATGCGTAATTCTGCCTGGGCAGGTTCACTTTCCATGAGGGAGTGAACGCTGCGGATTATAGGACTTCTTCGGGATGCTTTGATTTTTAAATAATTCAGCATTTAACTTGTGTAATTAATGTATGCACACCAGAGCAAAAGAGGGAAAAACACTGGCTCACCTTTTATCAAGCGCTGAAACTTTGCCAGGTGAAAAATAATCTGGAATCATATTAAGTTCTCTTTGCAACCTGAACTTCATCAGAATGTCGATTTGTGACACCAGCGCTGAAAAAGCTTGATGCAGAGCAACAAATAGTGAAACAGAACACAGGTGTCTCGAGATGTGTTAATAAATATTGATGTTATTTTTAAGTTAACAGTGTCTAAAAAAAAAATGAGATTGTCCTGCACAACAAATTGTTAAACAGAATGTAGGTGTCTTGAGATGCGTTTATAAATATTAAAGTTCTTTTAAACGTTACAGTGAGTTACAACGATCAAAGTGGTACAACGATCAAAGATGTCCTTTCAGTGCATGTTTACATGGCCTCAATGCACGTATGAACAGCCCGTAACTTGCCCTATAGCTTGGACCTGAAAAAAAAAACTGACCTGAACCTGGCCCAAAATCTGTAGGTTTGTTGGGTACCGTCTGAATCAGATCAAGTTGAAGACCTCTAAACACGTGCAGAATAACCAAATAGTAATTTTGGTATTTGAATATGAAGCACATATCTATTAATGCACATATCATATCTATTATTTTGGACCAGTTAAAGTACATATAATTGGCCGTGTAGGACATTGCTCCAAACTTTTCTTCCATCATTTTGAAAAATCCAACCAAATCCATGCTGTACTGGAACATGGGCCTCTCAGTTCTTAATCTCTCCTTGATTATAGTATTCTTTGAAGTACTTTGAAATGGCATGGAAATACCACTCATGACATACGAGTGCATCACATCTGTTACCATCACTTTACCATGGTACCGACAAAGTATTTTTTCTTAGGCAAAGTTCAATGAATCTATCAATTACACAGAAGCTCTGTGATAATATATTTTGATGTTTTTACTCACCTGTAGGTTTGATTTATTGGTCAATGGTGGCGCTGCATTGACGTTAAGTTTCGTGCGTGCTCCTTACCCAGCTGTATATCGCACAGTATGGTTGTCATGCAGAGTGTTCTATGTTATGGACACATTGGTGATGAGGAAAGAAGAAAGAGACACACCAGCCTGTGAAGTCAGTAGCCTTGACAGACCCTCACCCCGAATCACAGCATCTCCACATTCCAGCTTCTACCGTTCCAGTCCTGAGGCCAGCCCCATCATCCCTGAAACACAGGTGAGTCATACTGCATCACATCTAAGAGTAAAATAAGTCTTGGCACATTATTCCTGAAAATTTAAATACATTTGAAAAAGTGCTCTACTCCCATCTGAGCTGTATGAGTGGAAGACACTGCAACATAGAAGAGAGCTCTTTGATTTTAATCACATAATGTACAGTCAGAAATACCAGACATTGTTAATACATGCAGCTTTTGCTTCTGAATTAATTACTTCAATGGCATACTATATCTTGTTACTGTGGCAGATCAAGAACCATACTTAACCATTCAAGCTTGTAACAAAAGTCACTTAAGTCTGTAAGTGGAAATCAGCGGGGATCAGTTGAAATTTAAATAGAGTTTTTGTGTAAATGCATTAAATTATTTTGTAAGACATTGATATGGTGTTGCTTGCAAATTGAGTATATTAGTAAGCTTATGTGTCTGTTTTTACCTAAAAGTAAATAAAATATATAGAAAACGTTAAACTCTGGCCCATTTCCACCTGGTTTTACAATGCATCGCGAGTGATCCAATCACATGTGGTCAGGTGAAACACGTTGCTGTTTACTATGGAGTGGTGGTGGTGTAGTGGCTAGAGCACAGGGCTGCTAATCAGAAGGTCACTGGTTCGAACCCCACGGCCATCACCATTGTGTCCTTGAGCAAGGAACTTAACTCCAGGTTGCTCCCTGTAATAAGTGCACTGTAAGTCACTTTGGATAAAAGTGTCTGCCAAATGCATAAATGTAAATGTACTCCTGGAAACTTAAATGCGTCTCCTTTGACCATTTGTGTTTGGATTTAGAGGGGAGGGTCTCTGTTTCATGAGGACATACATCAATCACTTTGTCAGTGTGTTACTACAAAATAACTAAATGGCGCACTGTTTCTCCCAGATGTGGTTGAAAGCACAAATGCAAAATTTCTTGCAGAATTATCCATTATTTTAGTGGATTACCTGCATTGAAGGTGCTTCAGATGTTCATGCTTGTCATCTGTGTTGATATCAGACACCCTAAAATAGATCTGTGAAGCTCTCGTGATTGTGTATGTATCCGCTTTTTAAGATTTTCAGATTGAACGGTTATATCCTTTTAAAGAGTTTAAACTTGTTTTAGAGCAGCAATTGATTGACAGGTAAGGGGTGGCACTTCACTGCTGTCTGGGATGCATACAGGTTGGATTAGCGTTTACACCTCAAATGTGATGTGGTCACATCCATTTTTGACCACATTTGTATGTGTGTTTGTAGGGATGCACCGATCCGATACCTGGATCGGTATCGGCTTCGATACTGACGCTTTTAGACAGACTGGGTATTGATCCGACGAGCCCAATCCAAAATTGATACTGTTTATTAGTCATGTTCGTTACTGTCAAGCTCCAAAAATGACATAAAAAAACCTTTAAAATACCATTAGCGCAGCTCCAGCGTGTTATTGAATGTCGCCACTCTGTTTACACACACTTGCGGCTATTTTTAGCCTTCACAGCATTGCGCAATATTTGAGCGCTACTCACGAACAACATCTCAGATGTAGATGCTCAATAGTTCGGTTCACTTATAATATGCATTTGGAATGGCACCGGAGGTGCATTTGAGCAGAATTAAGAAGCAAATTAAAATACTGTGAACTTGCCTACAAACAAACACATACAGGACTGTGGGAGAGCGGGGCCGGGTCATGATGATACACACCCAGTCCCGTATCAGGCTAATCAAGCCTCCGAGAGGGATAAAGGCCGATGGCAGACGGTGGTGGGAGAGAGAGAGAGAGAGAGAGAGAGAGAGAGAGATCATTTACGGACATGTCCGTCATGTGTGTGTTTGTCTTTTTAATTTATCATCAAAATGTTATTTATGTTGAAAAGCCGGTTCTCGCCTCCTCCTTTCCATTGAACTGCTTTACAAGGACTTCCTGGAGAGTTTGGATGGAATGTCAAATTAAAAGTGCACGACTTAAATATATTACTGTTGTATTTAAAATTAAAATTAAAAGTCAATACTAATAATATTAACTATTTATTATTATTATTGTCATCAGTAGTATTTGTTTACTAAGTATATAAGTAATAAGTGTGAATGAAAAGTGTGACTGTTATCTTACAACTAAATTGAACAAAAAAGAGATCTGAATCATTTAAGTCCAGATGTAGGTTTAAACATTTTGGGGGGAAAAAAAGAAAGAAAGAAAAAAGGCAAAAATAAAACTCTGGTTTCTTTTCTGTACTTGTACTTCTGTTACTTGTACTGGAATTACTGTTAATTTTGCTGTTACAGTATGCTAGTTAATAATAAAGTGTTTCTTAATAAGCTATTCATTTATATTGAAATAATGTGTAGATAGAGTTGTATTTCTTTGCATATTAAAGAGCACACCCAATTAGTTCCAAAAAATAATGTAAATATATTCTAAACTGATTATGCAAAAAAAACTACACTGATATCGGATCGGTATTGGCCAATTCTGAGATTTCCGATATCGGAATCGGATCGGAAGAGAAAAAGTGGTGTCGGTGCATCCCTAGTTTTTTGTGATCTGATTAAAAAATGGTTTAGACCCCGTTTAGACCTGTATTTAGGGCTGACCACAAGTGATCGAATCACCTGAAACACATCTTAATACCAGGTGGAAACGGGGCCTCTTACACTCAATCTTACAGAGCCCCTTAGAGGACAGGGCACGATTTTCTTTTTTAAAAAGTAGTTTTATTTCAAAATTATCAATTCTTATGTGTTGCCAGATATTGGTTAATGCTGTGATTAAAGTTTTTCCATCTAAAATTTACACCCCAAACAGGGGCATTTACATTAAAGCAATTAACTTTATCTCATGCAAATTCTTTTAACCACAGGTTCTTCATGAGCAGACAGCCATTCCTGGAAGTGACTTAGATTTGATTTACTTGAGTTCACGTGCCTCAGCCTACAAACCTGTTCTGAAGGTCATCATGACCCAGTCCAGTGTGCCCTTCGGCTTGTCTAGGGTCCATCTCATGGTGGCTGTGGAGGGCAAAATGTTTCATAAGCAGTTCCCGGCTTCACCCCATCTCTCCTACAGTTTTATCTGGGACAAGACTGATGCTTACAGCCAGAGAGTCTATGGACTAGCAGAGGCTGTGGGTAAGTGGTTGAACAATGAAAGGAAACTGAGATCTATATAAAGCCCTCTGTGTATAAATATATTATTAACTTGAACTGATTTAAGCCAAGAGACAATTCATCTTTTTCCAACCAGATAATTCCGTAACACTGGCGAGATAATTTTTTTCACGACCAATTTATTGTAAAAGCCAAGAAGACTTATTTTATCATTATGATCATACAGGCTAGAAGGTGAATTGAATATCCTAGAACTTAAACTGATTGTTTTTAAAGTGATTTAGGACATATCATTTTGGTTTATTTGAATACCTGCAAAAAATTTACAGTATGATTTAGACTTAAATCTAAAAATACTAGTGCTGTCAATCGATTACAGATTTGAATCCTGATTGATCGCATAATTTTCCTTAGTTGATTGCAATTAATCACAGATTGTGAAAGTGCTGAAATTTGACTTTAAATATAATTATTTTCCTGTCAAAATGCATTTATTTCCTTCAAAGGAAAGAAAACAAACAATATGTTTCAATATAATTCTTTATCAACATTTTCCAAACAAAGCGTTCCACAGCATAAAGATAGAAATGCATGAAAATAGTACCAATTCAAGTAAGATTAGACCTTTTACCAAAGTCTAAGTGGGAGTTTGATCAATTGAGAGAAGTAGTCCCCACATACAGTGGGAAAGCAACCTGATTGAGCCTTACTAACACAGGGATTACCGCTGCATGAAAACTTTAAATTCTCACACATGAGACATCACTACCAGGAGGAGCAAAGGGACACCTTTGTCACCATTGTTTCGTAGTTTGAAGAAAGTGAGTTATTATGATTAAATTGTTAATATTATTATTTGTATTGTATTTTTTATATTTTGATGTTTAGAAGGCATTCTAACAATGCAAAATTAATGGCAGAATTAAAGTTATAGCTAATTTAGCTTATGAATTGAAATATGTATAGAAAAAAAAATGCTTGAATGTCAGCCTTTTTTAATAAATCAAAATTGTTTCTTTATAGATATGTATTAGCTATGTAATTATCTTCCTGAAAATCAAAACAAAAATGCATCGTGAACATTCATAATTTCATTTGGTAGCCCTAATGAAAAAACAACAATAATGCATTTAATTAATGTTGTTAACCTGCATTAATATGGCTAGTTGGCAGTGTTAGTATAAAAGTGTTAGACCCCCTCATAAGTGTGTGTGTGTGTGTGTGTGTGTGTGTGTGTGTGTGTGTGTGTGGTGGTGGTGTTTATAAATAATATTATTTAAAGTTACAGTGGTTGGTGTTGAGTAGTTCTAAATAATGTATTTGAAAGTCATGTGGACTGATAGCACAATGGCTCATGTCAACTTCAAGATACTATCTTTTCCTGCTAAATGTGGGTTCCAGAACAGCTTTACTTATCTTATTGTCTGTTTGGATACATGTATAAAGTAAACGAAATTCACAAAAAGCCATTTTGCGCTGTTCTGCTATTGACACTGTGTCCTTAAGATCATTGTTGGTCATTTGTTTATATTATACTGTATATATTATTTACATGGTATTTATTTGTTGCCACGATTGTGTTTTAAAGGTAAAATCATTGGCGATACAGTCACAAAGGGTGGCAGCGTTCATGATTACATGATAAAGTTTATTATTCAAATTAATTACATTTTACAGTAGCCTACAATAGCATGAGTGCAGTTCACAATAGTGTGGAACATTATTGCTTATTGTTACATTGTATTGTGCACGCTACAGCCGAGACAATGAGCCAGACAACACGCTCAAATAATGAACATGATGTCTTCTCGTTTGGCATCCCAGGAAGACCTCTTGTGTCACTTCATTCGACACAACGTTGAGTGAGTGACAGAAGGGGAACCTGCAAATGAACCCCACACTGCTCTCAAAAGGTCAACAACCCATTTGGAATATGTTGCTATGACTGGACTGTTTGAAAGTATGCAGTTTGCTAAAGTACATCTTCCCTAATGATGCTGTAGCTGCTCTGACATAATTACTGCACCAGTTTTACTTTTACATAAACAGAATAGACAAGACTGATTATACTGTTTGTCAAAGCCACATAAACTAATAAATATATAAAATAGTCACATATAGAATTACAATTTTAAAACGCTTGTCATAAAACCTTAAACCCAGTGTCTTTTAGGGAGATGATATTCTATTAACAATAGATTCACTTTAAGGTAGGTAGAAGATTTTTTGGATAATAGAAAACTTTTGCCATGCTTTTTTTCTGTGATGTAGTATCTGTGGGCTTTGAGTATGAATCATGCCTGAATTTGATCCTATGGGAAAAGCGGACAGCTACACTGCAGGGATATGAGCTGGAGGCCTCCAATATGGGTGGCTGGACCCTGGATAAGCATCACATCCTGGATGTGCCAAACGGTGAGAATTGCTTATTATTATTCCTTTTGAGATGGTTCCAATGGGATATGTCCCCTTGCCAACTCAGGGGTCAGTGCCTCTACCTAGAATCATCACCATAAATATTAATCTTAATGTGAAATATGGTTCATTGCCTCATTTGAACATAATAAAGCAGAGTTTGAAAGAGCTAATCACTCAGCAATGACAGATTAAATCTGAATCATTAACACAGCATGCCAAGTCAGAGCTATGCTCTCCAACATTATTGGGGACATGATTTGGCTGAATGACCTTAAGCCATGTTTTAGGCAAAGAATGCATACTTATTGCTTAATTTACTAAAAGTTCCATTAAAGCACAACTGTGAGTATGGAAATGTGGCATTATTCCACCAGACATTTACTGTTCCTTTGTCTTCATAATGAAACTGGGTGACAAGGAAACCTATTATGTCAACATAAATCTTGACTTTTATATACTGTACATAGTGCCATCTTTTTATTCTTTGTAAAAGAAGGTGATGTGCGCAGTTTGAACTAGATCTAGCAGTCTTATATGACTGCACATTTTGGGAGTGAAGTCAGTCTGCTGCACATCATAATGTCTAATGTTCCTGAAAGACAACACAAGATTAGACTGACACTATTCAGGTGCAGTTGTTTCAGGTTATTACTCTAGAATTAGTTAATGTGACACCATCAGATTTTTCAGTCATTCACCTTTCCTGAACCAATGCTTTATAAATTTAAGCCTCTTTTTGCTTGCTGGCTAAATGCCAGTTGGCCTTGGGATTTTCACACCCTTTAATCTGCCGACCTGCCGAACGAATGGTCATGGCCGTCTGCTCAGCCTTTTTTTTGCACCTCTAGACAGCTTATCTTGTCTAAGCACCATTCCCACCCAATTTGAGTTTAAATTCTCATTTTACACCTAGAGTGCCAGATTCGATTAAAATATTTTTGATGTTGGCATTGTATCATGTAATAGTTGATACAAATTATCATCCGTTAATAGTGCATTTAATTGTTTTGCCAAACCTTAATAAGATGCAGAGTGTGCATATCATTTTACTTTCGATGTAAATCTTTCTATATTACCATTATTTAGAAAAGAACATTATATTTTTGATGATTTTATGCTGCTTAGATTGTATTTAGCTACTAAAGTTCATAGACTTCGAGTTGATTAATTGTATTGTTTTTATTTTATTTATTTGCTGTTTTTGTGAACTAAATATGTAAAAAAAAAAAAAAAAATTCACAGACGCAGTTGAAGGTAGTGGAATAAAAAAGGCTTGGAAATGCATATTTTGATTGAGAGCACTGAGGCATAGAGCATCCATCCTAGAGCTTTCAGCTCCGTTAAATACGAATCCATAACATGATAATCTGTCCTTTAAAAAAAAATCAGAACTCTAACTAGTTAGAAGTAGGTTTGTGGTTATTTTCATTTTATACAGGGTGATGCAGTATATATCTACGTGCTGTTAATCTTCTTAAGCATTGTCTTTTACTCTGAAAAGAATGGCTCTTAAAAGAGCTGACTATATAAATCTGACTCCCCCTGGTTAATCAGAGTTATATAAATTAGCTTTTTAATGCTACCTTTCCCTCCTTTTAAAGTTAATGCATTTCTGTACATCTGAGGATATGCGCAGGAAGTTAAGGAGATGGGGAAAAATTTTGTCCTGGAGAACGTCACAAATGTAATACATTTTCTAAAGGGAGATCTTCTTTGACAATCCCATTTTTCTCGCTGCATGATAATTGAAAGGCAAACATATGCGCTCACAGTTTGTGGCTTAAACATCTGATCAGAAGTCAATAGCATGCAAACTCTGTATGTGAGCATACAGGTTTCCGTGTCTGAGCATACAGAATATGTATGTTTCTGTATCATATGTCACTGTGTTACTTCCCAGTGCTGAGATTTTATTTTTCCTTTTAGTAACCAATCTCTTGTTGATTTAAATTATTTGTCATACCCTTTTACATTGTTGTCTATCTAAAAAAAAAAAAATGTCTGAGAGAAATTGTTCCAATAGGGCAGATTGTTTTGTCTGAAGCATATTTAGGAATGTCAAAGAACACCTGGATGATTGGACATTCAGCTTGTTTGCTTGACATTTACTAAACAGCTTTATTTATCCCACTGCTATTTAATCAGTATATTTGCTTTGTGAATAATCAATAAGCATAAGAATTGCATTAATGTAGTTGGCATCGAATGCAATTTTTTTCATTTTGTTCATAGACATTGACATATACTTCAGAGTGGCTAGTTTCAGGTTAATCAGGCCTGTGTAATTACATATTGTATGCACTGAGTAAAACTTATTAGCATGTACTGTACTTTAAATGTAATTATTTTGTGATGCTGCTTGTAATTATTTGCACAAGGTCCTCAAAGTGCTTAAAGTTCTTGAATTTAACTTTTAGAAATGTAAGTACTGGAATACCTGGAAATGTTTTGTTGAAATACTTTTTTTTTTTTTTTTTTATTTATTTATTTATTTATTATAGTTTCATTATCTTTCCTAAGGTCCACTGATAATGTTAGTAACAAAATAATTTACCAAAACAGTTATAATTTTGTAATATGTGATAATTTTCCACCCTGTCTCTGACCATCTTTCTGAAAAGCTCTCAGCTTCTCCTTTAAACTTCAATGTAAACAACCTCTGTTATAATTGGCTAACAATGTGTAGCCCCTCAAATTCAGCCATTTTTGAATCTCAAGAGAATAAACAAGCACCAAAACATTTCACAGTTTTCACATAACACACATCCAACACAATGCATCCGAATATATTACACTATTCATCTCAAGCACAACTGTTAACACTCACACCCTGTCTACACTGGATGCTATAATCAATAATGCTGTCTACCATGGAAGTGTCCTTTGCGGCACGTCACTTCAACAGTAAACAAACAGATGTCCCGTTCCATTTTGCGCTGCCTCTACTACTGCCAACAACACAAAGAAACATTTCAGAAAGTTTGTGTCGATGCGCCCAGTGTAGACAGCCTCAACCTCTTGCATTGCGTTAACGGATGCGTCCGGTGTAGACAGCGTGTCAGCATCATAAACAATCATGACATTTGAAATATGAATTAATGGAACTGTTAACTTAAGTGTTTGATCAAGTCCAATAGTGCTTTTAACTGTCCCATATCCTTTAGTGACAATTCCTTGGCAAAGACTCATTTTATGACTGCTTCATAAAACGCACACATCCAGTTTATCATCCTGCACTGAGGTGCATTTCAGGGGAAACAAATCAAAACAGTCAAAGACATCCATTTAGTGCATGTTTGTATATACCAACAATTAAAAATAACACTGATAGGCGAAAGAAAAGTTTGTTGAGGAGTTTAAGCAACAAAACAACAAGAGCCACAGAAGCTGATGAAGCGCATCTTTTCTTCAGAGTCAAAACTTTACACTGCGTTAGCAAGTGAGCCAGAGAGATAACAACAGTCAAAGATGCCTGTGTAGTACACGTTGGTATACAAAAATAATTCATAATAGACCAGATGGATCCCCTTTTGTGTTCAGGAATAGTTAGGTCACAGACAGTAGGTCTTTTGTCCTTCTCTTTGTCTCTGTTTATGAGCCAAGTGAGCACCAGTGGGTTTGGACGTGGGTGTGATGATTTAAAAATAGGCAGGTGGCTGTAGAGGCCGTCTTGAATTAATGAGTACCCGAAGTGTCTCATGTGATTCTGTGTTTGTCTTATGTTGGTTTATGTAGCACCATGGTCCTGGAGGAACGTTGTCTCGTTTTGCTGTGTACTGTACTAACTGTATATGGTTGAACGACAATAAAAACCACTTGACTTGACTTATGTGAACAGTTAATCTTGTTATTTAGTGTTCAAGTCAATCTAGGTAATTATCGTCTAGTGTTCCAAATTGTTGAAACTATTGAACTATTGCTGATTTAATAAAGATTTTAGATATATGTGTGTGTGTGTGTGTGTGTGTGTGTGTGTGTGTGTGTGTGTGTGTGCGCGTGCGTGTGTGCGTGTATTTATCACTTTGTAGGGACCAAATATCACCATAAGGATAGTAAAACCCAAAATGTTTGACCTTGTGGGGACATTTTGTTGGTCCCCATGAGGAAATCAGCTTATAAATCATACTAAATTATGTTTTTTGAAAATGTAAAAATGCAGAACGTTTTCTGTGAGGGTTTGGGGATAGAATATATAGTTTGTACAGTATAAAAACCATTATGTCTATGGAAAGTCCCCATAAAACATGGAAACACAACATTTGTGTGTGTGTGTGTGTGTGTGTGTGTGTGTGTGTGTTTCATTTTAGGAAATGATTGCACTTTTCTTACTTTGCAGGGTTTTTTTTAATAGTCAAAACACATATCCTAACCCAGTATTCATTTATCATGTCAGTGTCTGCACAATTGCAGTCAGACAAATCTTAGTACTTAGTTGAAGTGGGAAGTTCATTATTATCTAGTTTCCTGTTCTTGTATTTGAACAGCAGTTCATAGGCAATGCACATTGTGTATAATGAGATTAAAGCAATGCAATGCAGCAATTTCACAGTTTGCGTTAGTGAGAAGTGTCATTGGTTTGTCTCGTCATCAAGGTCAATGACTTTGTTGAGTCACACTTAAAAGCAGCCACCCAAGCCAATTTATATTACTTAATGGAACATTGTAGAGCTCTGAATGAAAAAAGAGGCTTATATTGGGCTAGACATTGTAGGGCCTTGCCCCACTAAAAATGGCAGCAGAGACAGCGTGGCCCTTTGTTCTATGATCGAAGGGGAGACATTGAACTGGGTTTCCCAGAATGCTTCACAGCCGGATGGAAAGTCCCGCCCATGGACTCAATCTCAAACGTCATTGGTCAAAAGCAGCCTATGACCGATGACGTCATCTTCTTAACAAAACCAGCGCTCAGATTTGATTTTCGCTCTCTCTGCCTACAGCTTTACCAGCCTGCGGTCTAAAGAGACTGTATCTACACATATATCTCATGGACAAAGATACACCATGTTTTTCTAACCTCACCAATTGGCCACGGTAGAGTCAGATTAACTTAGCTTTGTTCCAGTCGTGTAGTATACTTCTATCGGGAAGACATGCAGGCTTGAGTGAAGTTTAAGTTGCCATTTATTTGATGAATGTAGAACAGAAAAGTAATGTCTCTCTTTGGCATAGGCCCCATCTGGCAGTCCGAGGGAGTTGTACTCGGAACCATCATATCCTGATAGGAGCAGGGGCGAGGAGCCTGCCCCCGTGCGGGACAGGGCTCAACTGGTGGTGGTGGGGTGGTGGAGGTTGCCGTGTTAGCGCACTGAAATAGCAATGTGATAGATTGTGAGCAGACTTATAAAGCAATGGCTTACCTGCGATTGGCTAGGAATTACCCAGCTAATAGTGTGATGATGTACAGCTGCTAGTCTTCCCGCTAGAACCATGCTGCGCTCACATTTATTACAACCGGTTTATTTCAATTTCACTGCGAGACAACAGTGAATTTGTTTAGAAAATGGAAAAGGCGACCAGCTTCCCTTCTTAATCGTTTTCTATCAGCGTTGACTACCTCCCTGCATTTCTCTCCATCACCGGATCTGAGAAATAACGCAGAGACGCGTTATTTTTGCTGACGAGCGTAAGACAAAGGACCGAATCCAGATTGTTTACTCCTGACCGCTCAATGCAACAGGAATTCAAACGGACAACCCTGCTGGAATCACACAGGATTTCCCAAGTAAGGCTTGATATCTGGGCAGATTTAGTTTAGAAACTGTGACTTTTCTTATAAAACTAAATCATATATATTTGATTGCTGAATGTTTGATGTTTTGTTTACATTTGTATGTTTAACCATGATCGCTGATTGCTGTTTTGATTTGTGAGATCGTAATTTTTGGGTGAAATGTTTATTTTATTGAGTGATCTGAACTAACGATTCAATCGCGCTGTTACCAGCGTGTATCCTCTGTTAAATAATATCCACCCCTGTTTGTTCGCTCTCTCTCTCACAGAGTGAGCAGCACCTCGGTTTATGTCCTAATCAGGCTGGTGTTTTTTCAAATTCTCCTGCCTGTTTCTTTCAGTTCCTTTGTGTCTGCTCATTACCACCCACACGTGGTATAAGCTCTGTTGTTCTGGATCTGATCCAACCATCTTTCTTTCCCTACGCATTCAAATAATCGTTGGCTCCGCCCTTTACAATCTATTCTTCCATTTTGAAACTAGTTTCCATTTTGAATTCAGTTCGCCATTTTGAACCTAGTTCTCAATGTTGGAACTGATCCTCCATTTTGAAACTGGTTCCACACGTGGAGTTTAGTCCACAATTTTGTGTCTTTGTTACCGAACCTAGACACACACAGCTTGCAAGGCAGCAAGGCAACCATTGCCCTGGGGGCTAACTTGCCATTCCATTAGGGCCATCTAATCTGCATGGGCTGTTTTTAGAGGAGTTTCGTTGGCGGACATCTGCACTGCCGCTACCTGGGCTTGAGTCTTGAGCGGCCTTCATTTTTCATCAGGTCAGTGGCATTCCTCATGACTATGTTGGTATGGGTCATCCAGTAGTGTTTATACTGCCTCTGGCGGACATCCGGAATTCACAGAAGAACCACAGTTAAATGTAACTAACGTTAAGGTTTATAACAGGAACATACTGATTTTTAAAGCGATATTACTTCTGATGAGAGCTGCAACAAAAAAGGTAATCCCAGAATTCATCTCTCTCATCAGCCTAGTTTCCATCCACCTTTCGCGCTATTTTGTTATCGACTAAGTGAATAAGCGTGACAAAAAAATGTAGACATTTGCTAGCTTCTGCACGTTTCCATTCAAATGGCCTTTTATCGCTAAAAATGTTGTGTGTGATGACGTCTAGTTTAGCGCAAAATAAATCTGCCCTGAAGCCGTTTCCATTCAGAAATGTGTGTTTATCGCTAATTCGCCTACCAGATTTTTTTCCTTTGAAGTTTGGGCAAAATGGGGAGATTTTGCCCAAATTCAGCCAACTGTTTTCATCTACAGAACAGGGTATATACAAAGGCATATATAGGTCTAAAAATCTATATTTTTTTCGTTTGGTTAATTTTAAAAATTTTATTTAATAATTTTTTTGTTTGGTAATTTGTTTTTAGTTTTTTTAATGCTTTTTTTGTTTGGTAATTTATTTTATTTTATACAAAGAATTTTGTAAAGTAAAACTAAATAATAATTCAATAATAATCAATTATTCCTTACTACTTTAACTTTGTTGTGTTTATGGCACCAAACAATATGAAATCTCAGATGTACAAGAAGAGCTGGAGCCTTGGAAAATATTTCAAAAGAACAGATTCAGAGTCCTATATTTTTGGTGAAACAGCTGCTGAGACGATTAAAAAGCAAAGGCGATAATGTTTTGCCACTGAGGAAGCTTGTTACAGAGCTAGAGAGGTGGTGCCCAGCCAATAACAGCACAGTTCAGTGCAGGGCTATTGATGTGATTAATAGGCCAAAGCAAGTGTTAGAAGTCTAACATGTTGCTCAGTATGAATAATTTATGGCCCTGGGCATGGCACTTCCCTTTGAAGTTCCTCTTTGAAGCCATCCCAAAAAAGAAACAAGTTAAATTTTCACAAGACTAAAATATTTATCTGTAATGACCCAAGCTCTTAGCACAGTCTTGGACTGAAAGTGGTGTTAAAGTGATTGAAACAATTAAAGGTTTTAGGATGGGAGCTGAGATCTATGGGGGACATAAAGCATACAGCGGTGTAGACTGTCACCTCTCAGGTGAACAGAATGTCTCACTTGTCAAAAGAGAACTGCTTTTGTGTGTCACAAGCTTTTCTGTCTCTCTTAGCATATGTTAAACAACAAAAAAGGTGTAAAACAGTGAGAAATACTAAATGCATTAATGTGCTGAAATAATGGCTATGCAAAAAACATTATTGACTGTAGAGTTAACGTTTGGTAATTTAAGATAAGGTCTAAAATAGCTGGTTCTTAATGCCATCTAATGGAAGATAATGGATAACATTGGCCAAAAACAAAACCAAAAAGGTGCCGTTCTGGTTAAAACTGGACTACTGAAGAAGAAATACTCATTACAGTATTACAGTATACAGTATTCATCCATATTAATGAAAATGTTCATTATAGTAGCTCTGATGCCTTTAGCAAATGAATTCTTTGTTGAGCTTTCACATAAAAGTGCTACTTCAATGTCTACATTAATAGAGTTCCTAGCAAAAGTTCAGAAAGATCTCAGAATTAAGTCCCAATAAGTGATGTCCAGGGTTTAAAACTTTTATCTTGAGTTGAGTTTTATACTCGGGCTGTTCATTACAGAAAGCAAGGAAAACCATTTTTCCCCACATCCATTTTATAGGTTACATGAGCATGCCAGCTTGTAAAGTCAGATATGAAATATATATATTTTTATGTGGGTTTGTAATGGCATGGAGGATTAGGAAGAAGCAAGAGAGCCGAAGAAGAGAGGAGACCAAGAGGGAGTTCCAAGAGCAGAAGAGCGCTCTTCCTGTTTTGGAAACATTTGAATTGAAATTGGCCGCACCCCTAAGGTGTTCTGAGCCAATCAGACGTGGCTTTTCAGAGTCACCTGGTTGACTGGTCTGTCCTTTTCAAAGTTGATATACAATCCTTTGAGTGGAGGATACTTTCAACTCCCACTCAAAATAGTGCATGTTTAATCATGAACTTTATATCTTGAAAATTGTATACAAGACATGACATTCATTGTCATCAACATTCTTTACATTGTAGGGTATTACATATATAATTTAGAGATTTGGATGGGATCAGTTAAAATGCCCGCATTCTACCACCATTATATGTAAGGATATTTGGTATGCTAAATTTAGAAGGGAATTTAGGGTCTCGAAATATGTGAGCTATGAACGAAATTAAACTCTCCTTATTGTACCTTATTAGGTAATGAAATGTATAATGGAAATAGTCAAGTTTGACAACCATTATAAATTAGATAAATGACAAATAACTAGATTATTTGTTTTAATAGATTCTCCACCATTGAAATAGTAATACAACATCTCGTTGTATCAGCTCACAATTTCTACTGTAAGGAATTTGCTTTAATAAGTGAATTATGATTAATTCACTTATTTGAGTGATATTATTCTCATGGCTTATTGAAAATAATATCACACATGTTTAAGTACAGCTTTGAAGCTAAATCTTTTAGAAACAGGGATGAGATTATCAAAATATACCACAGTCAAATCGTCTTTGAACACAGACAAACTTTATTACTATTCTAAACATAAATCTAATCTAACACATATATACATAAGACAGGTTGGTGAAAAGTGACAGAATGTGAAATAGCTGATCAATACAGTGAAAATGAACTTTACGGAGTCTGTTGACAATACCTTAGGAACCATTTATCCTTCTTTGAGTCTACATCGATTTGCAATCAGATTCCCCACATGATTTAATACACCAGCACTTTGAGCACAATAGTGGAGATGAACTTGCTTGTCTTGGCACTCGGTCGAAAAGTTCATTCCGGCAATGTTTTGACCTCTGTATGATCGATTTTGGTTTTGAAGCGAGGCCTTCTCATTCCTTCTCGGGGCGTCGAGTCCCGAGCTTCCGTGGGCCTCACGTGGGCATGTGCAGGCAGAAGAGCGGAGAGCCAAAGAGCCTAAAGAGGATGAAGAGATGAGACGCAGAAGAAGGAGAGCAGAAGAGAGCGTGTTCTTCCTGTTCGGAAATATTTGAACTGAAATTGGCCACATCTCAAAAGGTGTCCTGCGCCAATCAGAAGTGACTTTTCAGAGTCACATGGTCGACTGGGTCTTTTCCGACAGTCGATTTATGGTCCTTTTTATTTTCCCGCTCAAAAATAGTACATATTCAATCATGATCTTTATATCTTGCAAATGGTACAAGAGACATGATATTCGTTGTCCTCAGCTTTCTCTATGTACTCAGACAAATGCTTACATACTAAACATGACATTTTTTCATGGATGTTATACATGTAGGTAACAAAAAATCTCAACAAAATCATATTGGTTTTACACATCATTGCATTTGATCAAGTTAAGCCTTATAGTTACCATTCTTAATAGAATGAGATGAATCATACACAATTAAAGATTATAGTTATAAATTATAGGTGATTGCACATCGCTACACACATTTTAAAGAGGGTCCATCCGTCTATAATCATTAATTTGTCAGGTAAAAACGTTACCACAGTTCAAAGTGATATTCAGCATTTTCTAGCAAGGCTAGATTAAGATGAAATGTCTTAGAGTTGTGCAAATCTGATTGTCCTTGTAACCTTACAAATAGAAGTCTGCTTTAACTCTGTGTGGAAGATTATGAGATGAGGTTGTGGAGGGGCCTTTCTGATCAATGAGGATGCCTGGGCCGTTTGATTTATGACTGTGAAGAATTCCTGGACTGCAAAGGTTGAAAACGTCTCGGTTACGTATGTAACCTCCGTTCCCTGATGGAGGGAACGAGACGTCGTGTCCTCCCGGCCACGTCGCTGAGCCGAGCTTTCCGGCTCCTCAGAAAAATCCTCAATGGACTCGACATATTTCCCCGCTTTTATACCCGTATGTCCGGGGCAGGGTATGCAAATACTGTCTGCCAACTTCTCATTGGCCTTTTTTCATAGACCAGATGTATATTCTGCGCTCAAGAGAGACCCCTAGTGTTTCTTCTTCGACACAACGTCGAAGTGAGCGACAGACGGGGAACTCTAGATTCAAGTCATATCGTTTCAATTCTTCTGCATGTATAATACTACAATGTAAACAAGCAAGCATTTACATACTAAATATGACATTCTTTCATGACTATTAGACATGTAAGTAACAAAACATTTTTTGATTACAAATAATACTGGTTAATTCATTGGTTTTACAACATGGATAAAACATTAAACATTATGAGAAACCTGATTGTCAGTGTATATTATCAGGTTTAGTCTTAAGAATAGTTATCATTCTTAGTAGAATGAGATGAATAATACAAGATTAACGACTATACTTATTGATTTGTTAGTTAGAATTTATTACAAATCACTACACACATTTGAAAAGGTACACCGCTATAATCATTAATTTGTCAGTTATAAGAGTCATTTTCAGGATAATCTAGCAAGGCTAGGTTTTGTATACATTTTATAAGGTTAAATCTTTGTCTTTGAAGACTGTAGTGTACACGTTTGTATGAAATCTTCAGTCTTTTGGCAATTTCAAGCATTGCATAGACTTCATTCCGCAAAACAATGATTGACTGACGAGTTTCTAGAGAGTTTTCTTTTTTGCCATTTTGATCTAATATTGACCTTAAGACATGCCAGTCTATTGCATAGTGTGGCAACTCAAAAACAATCACCAAGACAAAGTTAAGCTTCATTAATGTTAAGATTTTTTAAAAAAAATGACTTTTTTCAGTGGTGGAGCTGTTTTTTTAGATCAGTAATGTCCTGACTATACTTTGATCAGTTGAATGCCACTTTGGTGAATTAAATTAACAATTTCCTTCCAAAACTGTACAAACGTTTGGCCACCAGTGCGTGTATATATAGTACTGTGCAAAAGTCTTAGGCACATAAGATGCTTCACAAAAACATTTGTCTTAAGATGGTTATTTATATTTTAGGCTTTAGTGTGGCAATAGGAAATATACATTTTTGACTCCCAAACAGTTATTTTGCAAATATAATAGAATAGAAGAACAGGGAGCTCTGCAACAGATGGCATGGTCCACACAGAGCCTCCCACTGAATATTGAGTCACTCTGGGATTACAAGAAGAGACAAAAGCAATTAAGAAGCTTCCACGAAGCTTGGAACATCCTATCTGCCAACAACCAAGACAAACTATATATATATATAGAGAGAGAGAGAGAGAGAGAGAGAGAGAGTTAATTTCTTTAACTGCTGATCTCCTGGGATTTTTATGCACAACTGTCTCTGGATTACTCAGAATAGTGCCAAAAACAAAAATCATCCAGTGAGCGGCATTTCTGTAGAAGGAAACACTTTGTTGATGAGAGAGGTCAACGGAAAATGGCCAGACCTGTTTGAGCTGACAGAAAGGCTATTTCAGAAAGCCACTCTGTACAGTTGTAGTGAGCAGAATAGCATCTCAGAATGCACACGAAAAAAACATAGTGTTCCTAATAAAGTGCTCAACGAGTGTGTATATACAGTACTGTATATACACTACCAGTTAAAAGTTTTGAAGCACTTGACTTCAAGATCATATTTCTCATGATCTTAAAATCTTTTGATCTGAAGGCATATGCTTAAATGTTTGAAATTATTTTTGTAGACAAAAATATAATTGTGCCACCATATTAATTTATTTAATTACAAAAGTTTTTGACATTTTTATAAAGAAAAGCAGCCAAAAAGTGTCCAACATAGATGGGAACTCCTTAAATACTGTTAAAAAAGCATCCCAGGGTGATACCTCAAGAAGTTGGTTGATAATATCAAGAGTACATGTCTGCAAATTGTGTGTGTGTGTGTGTGTGTGTGTGTGTGTGTGTGTGTGTGTGTGTGTGTGTGTGTGTGTGTGTTTTATATATACTGTTTTTATTATTCTATTTCAGGGATCCTGTATAAAGGAAGTGGAGAGAATGTGTTTCTCTCCCAGCTTCCTTCCACCATCACCACGATTATGGGGAATGGCAGACGCAGGAGCATCTCCTGCCCAAGCTGTAATGGCCAGGCGGAGGGAAACAAACTGCTGGCTCCAGTGGCTCTTGCATGGGGCATTGACGGCAGCCTGTACGTTGGTGACTTCAATTACATCAGGCGCATCTATCCGTCAGGCAATGTCAGCAGTGTCATGGAACTCAGGTGAGTGAGTGGAACTGGATGGATGATTTGAACATCAACAGCACAGATACAAGAAAACTTTCAGAATACCTAAGGAGAGATTTTGGAGTCAAAATGCATAGGATGCTGATAGGTAGCATCAGAGATCATCTCTCTGCAAAGCACTAGACGTGTCACAGTCAGATTTAAAAATATGTGACTGGAACATGACCTCCAGTTAAGCGTGATTTGTTTCACCTAGGATCTGAATCACTTTTCTATATCCTTTTTCAAATTTACTTATTCCTTGGCATTTCTTTCAATTTTTCATGCTTGGAATTTCACACAGGAATTTAGAAAAGACAAGTGTAACTCTCTCTTTCAATACAAATGTTCTCACACCGAGTGTCTGCGATTCATTTTAGTGCCTCAGTGTGGTTGTTGTTGATAATAAATAGTTGCCAGTGGGTAAACGGCACTAAGAATTGTGGTCTGATCCAAGAGGTTCGGGTATAAACTATATAGATAGAGAGTAGTGTGAAGTAAATGGAATAATTGTATTTGCCTAAACTTGCCTCACTATATTTGTTTTATTTCCCTTTTCAAACCAACCAAAGAAATAAGGATTTCAGGCATAGGTAAGTCACATTACAATAATTATTTAATAATTAAGCTAAAGTGTTTTTTGAGAGCCATGCATGTATCCAAGTTTCATCCAATTAATCCAACTTTGTAACTTTTTAGATCAACAAGATTCACTCACAGGCTTATCCATGACCCTTAAGGACATATGTTTAACTTCAATATTTTCTAATGGAATTTGATTTTCTAAAGTGTATGCACAAAAAACAGGTATTAACCCCAGAAGATTCCAAGACATGTGATGTGGCTAATGCTTGAATACCACCTTTTTATAAACATCCAGAAAGATTTACTCAAGCCATCCAAGTGCACTCTAGAATATGATGCTGTGGCTGACACACAGGGCCTTCAGCTGAAAGAATAACTGCTGTTTTAAATTTTCACATTTGGGTTTGACACAGGCCAGTGCCTTTGTGTGTGAATTATATACCAAACTATCCAGGATATCGACTGAATAGAGCACATTGAGTTTGTGAGAATACCCTTAAAATTGCTTTTGATAAGAAGTGAAAAGATTTATCTGATCCTAGAGGAGAATGTCACAGAATTCCACACAGTAGTCTTGCACAAATTCCCAACTCTTGGTCATTTAGCCACTAATAGATGTCTGGAGTGGACGCACTAACTCATTCAGAAATGATCAGACTGATTGGGAGACGGAATTAATGAATGCAAATAAGCATAGCATTATGAAAAGCCATCAGTTGTTGACAGTCATTAAGATATGCATATAATCGCCACATCACAGAGAACCTTCTCCCACAAGGGAACGGAAATTATTGAAATGATCTGAGAGTCTTCAAGTCGTCATCACAGCCCCCACAAATACGTTCCAGTCACATCACATTTACTTCCCTATCACACATTCTTTTTTCCTTCTTCCCATCTGTCATGAGCTCACACTCTTTTGATAGATGTAAAAAAACATGCTGCGATTCTGAATGTCTTTAATGATATTAATATTCTAATCAGTCTCTCATTTCATCTGCTATCTACAATTGCAATGTCAAACCAATCATTTATAAGTCACATCAATGGAGTCTGACAGCAGACTAATGTCTTCTCTCATAACACCTACTGTACTTGTTCATATGTGTCTACCCAAGTAACAATCCTGCTCACCGGTATTACCTGACCACGGATCCAGTGACCGGGAAGCTGTACGTGTCAGACACCAACTCCAGACGCATCTACAGCCCGCGGGCACTCGCTGGCAGCTCAGAGCCCCTGCAGACCTCGGAGGTGGTGGTGGGTACTGGAGATCATTGCCTGCCTTTTGATGAAGCTCAGTGTGGAGATGGAGGGCCAGCCACAGAGGCTCTTCTAACAGGACCCAAAGGTGTGAAAGCAATAGCTAATAGTCTCAGCCTACAATACCAGGAAGGATTATTAATACTAATTGAAAATTAATAATCATAGTAGTGATTGATTTGCTTTTTGAGTAACTGTGTTTTTTTTGCAGTGGTGGTTTAAACTTGGCAACATCTGAAGTTCTTAAAATGAATTGAAATGAATGTCTGAGGCAAAGATTGGAATTTGATTGACAGGAAAGATCATCCCAAAGCACTGGAAGCTTTTAACTCTATATTTTGTGCTGAAGCTTTGGATTGGTGCTTCAACGGGGGAAATGTAAACTGACAGCCCCAGGATAGGTACTAAATAATTTGACTGAGCCAGACACAATAGATTGATGAAGCTGCTTTGAACGATTCATGGCTTCACAGAAATAAATTATGGATTATTGTCTGGAGAACATAGACAGCCTATTTCAGCATATATACTCAGAAGAGTTTAAAAGAGTTGTTTTCATTGTTTTTGAATAAGCTATACTGTCATTTACACATGAATACACACACTGGATGATGGATACTTGTGTGTAGGTATCATATACTGTAATGTAATATGTTATGGACCAAAATGTAATGCGTTAAATTTATGAGATGTTTTTTCACTGTGCAGAGACCTACATTCAGGCAATCATAACTAGAAATAGTGGAAGGCACTGGTGCATACCTGCATATTCCTTGAGTTGGACAGAACCGTAACCATAACCGTCAGTTTACTTTACCGTGTGTTCCTCAGAAACACAAACACAAGTCTACCACTTAGCTACACACACATTTACCAAGCAGCAGTTACTATAGCAACCCACACTCCCAACATTTGGGATTTTAAAGTGGGTTTGTTGCTTTCCCACATGCTTTTGTCAAATACCCTGAGAAGACATACAGACCAACAGAGACACAGAGAGTGAGCAATGACAGAAAGCCTTGAGGGAGGGAGAGATGTTCTAATACATCCTATTCCACTTTTTCCTTAAGAAATAATTCAGCAGTGGGAGGCAAGATGTGAATAATTGAGGGCGAAGCTTTCTGCAGTGACCTGAATAATGGGAAGCCAAACATGACACATGTACCCGCTGCCTTGATCAGGCAAGCAAAGAGGACAGCTGTGTGACCTGCACATTTCGTTCTTTCCCTCTCTTCTCTCCAGGGATCGCTGTTGACAAGAATGGACTGATCTACTTTGTGGATGGGACTGTGATCCGGAAGGTGGATCAGAATGGCATCATCTCAACCCTACTAGGGTCTAATGACCTCGCATCTGCTCGACCTTTGAGTTGTGACTCAGTAATGGACATCCATCAGGTGACGAGTGAAAAATACTCAAACACTTAAGTAATATATAACTTACCAATTCAATTAAAAAAATAAGTTGTGGTGTATGTACTTGTTTTAGCTGCTGTTTGTTTATACTTGATCCAATGCAATTTAGGAGATAACACTGTATACAATGGATTGTATCTCACAATGAAACAGCTGCTTGTTTAACATTGCATTATTTCCCTGCGTTGCATGCTTTCTTATTTATCTGTCTTTAGGTGTCACTAGAATGGCCGACAGACCTGGCTGTCAGTCCGATGGATAACTCTTTGTTTGTGCTGGATGGCAGCGTGGTTTTGCGGATCACTGAGGAGGGGCAGGTCAGCGTGGCAGCGGGCAGACCCCTGCACTGCCCCATGCCTTCTACAGACATCTCTGTGACAGAAACACAGCGAGCCACGCATATCCATCTGGAATCCCCCAGCGCCATTACTGTCTCCTTCAATGGTGTGTTGCACATCGCAGAGACAGACGAGAGGAAGATGAGCCGCATACGTAGCGTAGCAGCAGATGGTGAGATCATTCACCTGGCAGGGGCGCCTTCAGACTGTGACTGCAAAACCGACGTCAACTGTGATTGTTACTTAACAGGAGATGGCTTCGCTAAAGATGCTCATCTGAATGTGCCATCCTCTCTTGTAGCAGCTCCGGATGGAACCTTGTACGTCGCTGACCTGGGAAACATTCGAATTCGCGTGATTGGAAAAAACAGGCCGGCACTTAACAGTATGGGCTTGTATGAAGTGGCTTCATCCGCTGAGCATGAAGTGTACATGTTTGACAGTAATGGAACACACCAGCATACGGCAAACTTGATCACTGGAGACTTCAAATATAACTTCAGCTATAGCAATGGGGATTTGACCACAGTGGCTGACAGTCATGGGAACACACTACGTATTCGCAGAGATGCCAGTGGACTCCCGGTCCGCATCGTTGCACCTGACAACCAAGTTATTTGGCTAACTGTAGGCTCAAGTGGTGGGCTGAAGACCCTTGGCACACAGGGGCATGAACAGGTGCTGCTAACTTATCATGGCAATAGTGGTCTCCTGGCAACCAAGAGCATTGCCAATGGATGGACTACATTCTATGAGTAAGTATGTTTAAGGCCATATACATCCGTTTTCAGTTTCCCAAATTATGTGGTAATGGAGAGCGTTTTCTAAATGTCTTAAATAATAATGAAAATACAGTTCTAATGGGAACAAATGAAGCGGAAACATATGGAGAATAATGCGTTTTCAAATGAAAACATATTAGTGTGGATGTGGCCTAAGAATTTCAACTTGTCGTTTATTAAAGTTTATAAAACACACACACACACACACACATATATACAGTGTGTGGGTATGTGTGTATATATATGTGTGTATATATATGCACAACATATATATTCTGTTGTTTTTGTTTGTCGTAAACAAAACTTAATAATATATATATTATTATTAAGTTTTGTTTACAAAAAAACAAAAGAAGGAAAAAAAAAAACAGCTGGACGGTCTCATGTACCAATACAAAGAAAGAAAGTAGTGAAAATACAAGATTCAAGATAAGATAGATTTATACAATAGAGTAAATCAAGAAAAAGTAAAGTTTAACAAGAATTGACAAACATTAAGATTATTCCAAACAATCCCCATGTGACTTTAAATAGTTTTTGTAAACTAGAATAACTAAAATGCAGCTCTTCCATTTAAATAATATAGAGCATCTTATTAAATCTCTTCAATGGAGCTTGTGAAGACTTCTATTTATTACCTTTTTCAGCCTGCTGATGGGTGTAGGGAAAAGTACCTGCCATGGCAGAGATTTAAAAAATTGCCAAATTTGTATCAGGTTGCATGTCTAATATTCATGCTTTTGAAAATTATTCAAACATTTTTGACCAAAAGTCATGCAGAGTAGGACAAAACTAAAAGAAAAAAACAAGTGCTAGTGTCCGCTCTGCTGCCTTGCTCTTGTCACATTGCGGTGGCACTGAGGTAAACTTTTTAATTAATTTAGTTTTAGGGCAATGAAGCCAGTGTATGACTTCACATTAAAATAATTTATACCTAGAATTTATGGAACAACTCTTTATTTGTGACAAGCCCTCTTCCCAGATCTCATCAGACACTTCATGATTCAGCTCAATGGACCAAGCTGCATAAAGGTGGCAAGAGTAAACAGATGTTGTAAAAGCACAAACAAAGTGAGACACCAAGTGCCTAGTTTCTGAATTAGAAGAACAAATGTAACTAGATAAAAAAGTTTGTCAAGACAAACTTTGATGTTGGCTTGAGAATCCTATCCTGAAAGTTTTTAATTGTGAAAGCTTGAAGTTTGAAGCTTTAAAATTTGAAGTAATTACAAGTTTTAGTAGTTTAAAAGTTACAAGTTTAAAGATTGTAAGACCATTCAGTCTATCAGATAGATAGATCGATAGATCAATAGATAGATAGATAGATAGATAGATAGATAGATAGATAGATAGATAGATAGATTGATTAAAAATTAATGATTATGTGATGTTTGCTTTAAAAAAAAAAACTTTAACATAATTACCACTCACAAACAAATTCTGAGAAGAGTAAAGCTGGGAGAGAGGATTTTAGCACTGACATGGCTTCTGCTCTAAACCAAAACTTACAAATATCAGGTAAAATTTCATTCAGAATGCCCCTCTGCCAGTGAGTGATAGCCCTGACATTTGCTGTCCAGTAAAACTGTTTGAATACTAGGAGACCTAGGCCTCCACACTCTGTGGGTTTCTGTAGATTGATTTTTGCTATGTACAGTATAAGACAGTACAAGGTGTCTTGTAATTCAAAACAAATGAAATAATAATGTAATCAAGTTACTTAAAAAGGCTTCTGGCAAATTAATGGGAAGATTCTGGAGGAGATACAAAAACCTTGGGAGTGTAACCATCTTATTTTGCATTAACACAGACAATCGTGTCAAAGGATGTAGTCTCCAGCTTTCAATGTTTGGTTTACGTTTATCAATCATTTCTAAGAAATTTCATTTAATCAAATGTTCAAGGTTTCTTGGAATGTTGAGTCCAAGATATGTGAAAGAATTTTTCACTTAATTAAGTGGTATGCTGTTCAAAACAACTGCTATTTAGATTCTCTGCAATGGCAGAAATTCCCTTTTACTCCAGTTAATTGTGCTTCCTGAAAGTCTACTAAATTAATCAATGTAATCCAATAATTTAGGGACAAAAACAACAGGACAGTTACGCATAGACACAAATCATCTGTATATAAATTTACAAGACTTTCAGTGCTTCCTAATGAAATCTCAGGGTGGGATCTGATCCCTATTGCCTATGGCTTTAGTGCAGTGTCAGAAAGAAGGGTTCAAAGACTGTTAGCTTGTCACACTCCATAGTGTAAATCAAAGGCACCAGATCTGTCACCATTAGTCAATATTTAAGATGTTAGACACAAAGGATTTTTACCTATTTAATAAAGCTTTTAATGTTTCAAGCACGAATGGCCATTCGATCTGCTCAAATATTTTTGGGCATCTAATTAGATAACAGCTGCAAAGTTGTCAGCAACCACCAGTCAGTTTATAAGATGTTAAGAAGCTGCAGAATGAAAACTTTCCTGTGATAAAAAAAAGGTTTTATCAGGATGAATAATTGTTGAAATACTGTATGTTGTGCTCACCTGGAAGCCAAAGTTTGGTTAAAACTTTTTGATTGAAGTTTAGGAGCGCTATGGGTCTATATCTCTCTGGTCAATATAAATTTTCCTGTTTTAAAAATACACAGATATGTGCCTCAGACAAGGAGTCATGGAGTCTCTTCTTTTTACTCAAATCTTTCACCATTCTCAGCAAAAGGGTAGCTTATGGATCAAATTGCCCAGTTTTGATTTTACCTTCTGATTCGCTTGCTTTTTTAAGTTTAAGCAGAAGACTCCCCATTTCCCTACTAACAGTGGAATTATGTTTATACTACAAAATTAGGATTTTGTTGGAGTCAATATTTTTCTGTCAAGTGTTTTCTTCCCCATAATCAAGTGAAAGAATGAAACATTTGCAGCAGTTTGGGTGTGAGACGCTAAAATACGGGTATGGGTTTCATACGGAACACAATTTTGTTCCCTTAAATACGGGACGATTCTGTAGTATACAGGGTTGGCAACCCTTTTCTTGAATACTCAAATAATATGACCTCATATAACTGCATTTAATGTATCCAACAGAGCTTAATCTGAGACCTCAAATTGTCATTAATCTGAAGAAACTCACCTATGTTTGGGATAAATTATTCCTTAAATATTGATTGTGTATGATTTTTGAACATGAGACTAGAATGATAAACTTAGAATAGAGGGGGTATCCGCTGAAAGCTTTCCAAATATCCACAGTTACCAAATACTGTATCTACTATATTTCTAGACTTAATGAGAATGTTAAATGTTTGTACTGAGACAATAGTGGGCAGTAGTTTTAGGAAAGTCCATCCATAAAAGGGTCTTCAAGTAACAGTTACACTTCCATCACGTTCGTAGCACTGGCATCTGAAATTATATTAAAAAAAAACTTTGTGAAAACAATGTGGGTCATCGAAATTGGGGCCATATGCATTAAGCATAGTTATGGAGAGAGAGTTAATATGCCCTGTTATAATATATCTGCCCTGTGGATCTGCAGCCATAGAAGCAAGTCAATATATATATATATATATATATATATATATATATATATACACTACCGTTCAAAAGTTTGGGGTCACTTGTCTGAAATTTTTCTCATGATCTTAAAAATCTTTTGATCTGAAGACATTTGCTTAAATGATTGAAATTAGTTTTAGAGACAAAAATATAATTGTGCCAATATATTAATTTATTTAATTACAAAACTAAAATTTTATTTAAAAGAAAAAATATGTTTTTGAAATGGATGACCGAATAATTAAGAAAAACATCCACTAAGTGCCCTGCATATAGATGGGAACTCCTTCAATACTGTTTAAAAAGCATCCCAGGGTGATACCTCAAGAAGTTGCTTGAGAAAATATCAAGAGTGCATGTCTGCAAATTCTAGGCAAAGTGTGGCCACTTTTAAGATGCTAAAATATAACACAGTTTTGGGTTGTTTAGTCACAACATAATTCCCAAATTTTCATTTCTGTTATTCCATAGTTTTGATGACTTTACTATTATTATAAAATGTGAAAAAAAATAAAAATAATAATAAATAAAGAATGAGTAAATGACCCCAAACTTTTGAACGGTAGTGTATATATATATATATATATATATATATATATATATATATATATATACACACACACACACACACACACACACACACACAGTGCTGTGCAAAAGGTTTCGGCACTTGTGAAAAATGTTGCATAGTGAGGATGGCTTCAAAAATAATGACATAAATAGTTTTAATTTATCACTTAATGTCATACAAAGTCCAGTAAACATAAAACAAGCTAAATCAATATTTGGTGTGACCAAAACATCACCAATTCTCCTAGGTACATCCGGATACAGTTTTTCTTGGTTGTCGGCTGATAGGATGTTCCAAGATCGCGGAGAATTCGCCACAGTTCTTCTATCTATTTTGTCTATCTAGTCTTTATAGCTTCTGTCTCTTTATGTAATCTGAGACTGACATAATGTTCAGTGGGGGCCATTATATGTTACATACTGTTGCAGGGCTCCCTGTTCTTCTATTCTTTCTTTTTGCAAAAGTAACTTTTGGGAGTCTAACATTTATATTTCCTATTGACACACTAAATCTAAAGATATAAATAACCATCTTAAGACAAATGCATTTGTGAAACATCTTATGTGCCTTCGACTTTAGCACAGTAATGTGTGTGTGTGTGTGTATATATATATATATATATATATATATATATATAGATAGATAGATAGATAGATAGATAGATAGATAGATAGATAGATAGATAGCAATCAGCCACAAAATTAAAACCACCTCCCTAATATTGTGTAGGTCCCCCTCGTGCCAAAACAGCACCAACCCACATCTCAGAATAGCATTCTGAGATGCTATTCTTCTCACACCACAATTGTACAGAGCAGTTATCTGAGTTACCGTGGGCCTTGTCATTTCGAACCAGCTTTTTAACTTCCCTCTCATTCCTACAGCTATGACACAGAAGGACGAGTGACCAACGTAACTTTTCCTACCGGAGTGGTGACCAGTCTGGCCTATGACATGGAGACTGTCTCGGCAGTAGAAAGAGAAATTTTTGAACGAGATGAAGCTGCAACCATCACTACTAACCAGTCAGCAATTCAAAGTGTACTCACGCTGCAACAAGGTAACTTTGTACATCCATGAAAACAAACAATAATAATAATTAGTAATTCAATTCATTCTATTAAATAATAGTAATTCTGTATGAAATCACATTGATATAGGACACTTCTTGTATAATATATACTGTAAGTTTTATTTTGCAGACCAGCTGAAGAACAAATATGTGATAGGTTATGACCAGTCATTGTGGATTCTGTACGCCAATGGAATGATCACTCACTACCAGACCGAGCCACACATTCTTTCTGATGCATCCTCCCCTATACTGGCACGTAGAAACATGACCCTACCCGATGACAGTGGGCAAAACTTGGTTGAGTGGCGCTTTCGTAAGGAACAGACACGGACGAAGGTTACAGTGTTTGGACGCAAGCTACGAGTATGTAGTGAAAATCAATTATTAAGTAGAGAGAAAATGTTTTCTAATTTTAGTATATAGATAATAAAAGCCTGTGATTGACTCTTATACTTGTAGGAAGAAATCACAGACCAGTTTTTCATTGTAAAATTACATCTTGAACTTGCTGCTTAGCCTGAATTAGCCTTATTCTAACACAGAGCACTTGACATCTATGTTGAGGTTAAACTAACCTTAGTCATAAGAGACCAAGAAGCTGGGAAGATTTCTTGCTATACTTTATATATAGAAGTGAATGATTGCAGTGTCTTGTATAATGAATTTGGCACGAAGATAGCCCCCAGTTGAACTAGGAAGACAAAAAATGAAAATGACAGTTTAACAGCGGTAAAACAAGCCCGTTTTAAAATTGATGTTGACTAAATTTGAAGATTATTTAATAGTGAGCTTGTGCCATAGTGTCTTGGTGTATGATATTTTTAGTGAGCTATTAATCAAAATAGACTTATTTCCACACAAAGAATATAAAACCTTTTGGCATCAACCAAGGCTCTGGCAGATAGAAAATCTGCCAATTTTCGTTAGTTTTATGCCATTTTTCTGTTGCCAAAACAATTGTGTTTTTTTCTCCACCTGCTCAAAGGTTAATGGGCGGAACATTTTGTCTGTTGATTATGACCGAGCGCTGAGGATTGAAAAGATCTATGATGATCACCGTAAATTCCTGCTGAAGATTGGTTATGACACAGCAGGTCAGCCCACTCTCTGGATGCCAAGTAGCAAGTTGCTACCTGTCAATCTTACTCACAATAACAATGGGCAGTTGAGTGCCATACACTGGGGCTCTGTCTCAGACAGGGTAGAGTATGATGGACAAGGCCGCTTGCTGTCCAGAACATTCCCTGATGGAAAGACCTGGAGCTACACTTACCTGGAGAAGGTAATGGCCAGATTGTATTTAGTGATGTATTTAATAAATTTTAGACATCATGAAATAATCAAGCATTTTCTTTACACATTGTAAGATATTGTTTTACTCGACCAAAAAAGTTAGAGCTACATAATGTAACTTTTGGTCCTCTAGCAGTTGAAGCATAAAGCTGCAAGTTACTTGCGGAGGAACACTTTACATCTGTTGTGATTAGGTACTGCTCTTCTGGTGGATGAATCTCATGGTTTAGGTCTTGAAGATTACCTGCAGAGCGGAGTCATGACGAGCTATTTACATGTTTGTATTATGTTATTCACTTAAAGTATAACCAATATATTGCTTAATTTGAGGAAGATAAGCAACACTCTTAGATTATTAAACTGTTTTATGTTTGTATTGTACTTCACATATATGAAGAGCTGAAAATGACTGATATGAGCCCAATTAAAAACACTCTATTTTTCATACTAAAATAGTATGTCTATGCACTGCAGTCAATTAAAGACTGTAATATAAAAATGCAAAATGAGGATTTAATAATGATGAAATACTTTATTGAACATGAAAATAATATGCAGAAATTTTCAATATAAAAATTACAATTTTGTTTATTTGGAAGTAAATTTACAACAGAGAGATGTTACATGCTAAAATTAATAAACATTTGTCTACTGTGCTATGAAATTGGTACATTATAGACATCTTGAGATGAGCATAAATTCATGGTGAACCACTTTGTACTTACAGTATAGTGGCTTTTTAGATCTGTTTAAACATCTGCTAAAAGGATAAAATGTCAGTACACTGATTTATTGCTTCAAAAATACCTTCTTCGCATACAAAACAAAATGTATAAATACATTGCGATCGGTACACATTTTGATAAATTCCTACTCAAACATACATTACTCCCGTAGACTCTCATTGGATAATAGAGAGTAATGGCAGCTTAGCAACAGTTGCTTAGACAGGATTGGTCAGAAATGCTTTTAAGGTGTGGCATAGTGAAGGGTCAATTACACACTTTATACACAGCCTCAAAAAGTAAATAAATATGTAAACATGTTAACAACAACAACAACAAAACGTGATTAATTGCTATTTTATATTGTAATCAACAGCCCTACTAATAAATAATGCATCATAAATTAGTACCATGTTGCCATAAAAAGAGTGTGCTGAAAAATAACATTTTTGAGAAATGTTTATCCTCTTGTATTGTACATTCATTGAAAGCTAGCATGAGTAATCAGTTAGGATGAGAACTGACAAAGAATTAGCTAATTGCAATTCATCCTGATTTGTCTAAGTAATGTTTTCTCCCTGTTCTAGTCCACGGTCCTAATACTCGCCAGTCAGCGACAGTACGTCTTTGAATATGACCCTCAGGGAGGCCTTTCTGCAGTCACCATGCCCAGTGTAGCACGCTATGCTATGGAGACCATACGCTCAGTGTCTTACTACCGTAATCTTTACCATATGCCTGAAAGCAATGCCTCTGTTGCTGTGGACTACAGTGAGGATGGGAGACTCCTCAGAGTCGCACAGTTGGGCACTGGTCGGCGAGTCCTTTATCGATACCGCTGGCACAACAAACTCTCTGAGGTTCTATATGACAGCACACGTGTTACCTTCACCTATGATGAGACTGCAGGTGTGCTGAAAACAGTCAATCTGCAGAGTGAAGGTTTTATTTGCACCATTAGATACAGGCAGCTTGGCCCATTAATAGACCGGCAGATCTACCGCTTCAGCGAGGATGGGATGGTTAACGCTCGCTTTGACTATGCTTATGATAGTAGTCTACGTGTGGCAAGTATTCAAGGGGTTATAAATGAGACACCTCTGCCCATTGACCTCTATCAGTATGATGACATCTCAGGGAAGGTGGAGCAGTTTGGCAAGTTTGGCATCATCTATTATGACATCAATCAGATTATCTCAACCTCTGTCATGACTTACACCAAACACTTTGACGGTCATGGCCGTGTCCGAGAGATTCAGTTTGAGCTCTTCCGCACTCTGCTGTTCTGGCTCACAATCCAATATGATGACATGGGCCGAGTCACTAAGAGGGAGATGAAAATTGGCCCTTTCGCTAATGCCACAAAGTACAGCTATGAATATGACGTGGATGGTCAGCTCCAGACTGTATACCTCAATGAGAAAATGACATGGCGCTATAGCTACGACTTAAATGGGAACATACACCTACTGAGTCCAGCAAATAGTGTGCGGATCATGCCTCTACGTTATGACCTACGAGACCGTATAACTCGTCTTGGGGACCTTCAGTATGAATTGGACGAGGACGGCTTTCTCCACCAGAGAGGACCTGAGATCTTCCAATACAACTCTAATGGTCATCTGGAACGCGTCTACAGCAAGTTCAGTGGGTGGAGTGTCCAGTACCGTTACGATGGTTTGGGAAGAAGAGTCTCCACAAAGTCCAACACGGGACAGCACTTACAATATTTCTATGCTGATCTGAGCTACCCAAGCAGGATAACACATGTATACAACCATTCAAGCTCACAGATTACATCTTTATATTATGACCTGCAAGGACACTTGTTTGCAATGGAAATAAGCAGTGGAACAGAGTACTTCATAGCCTGTGATAATATAGGGACACCACTGGCTGTCTTTGGCAGTGATGGTATCCTCCTCAAGCAGGTTCATTATACGGCCTTTGGTGAGGTTTACTCAGACTCCAATTCTGATATCCAGTTGGTGATTGGGTTTCATGGAGGATTATATGACCCTATCACAAAACTGCTTCATTTTGGGGCACGGGATTATGACATCATGTCGGGTCGCTGGACTGCACCTGATTTCATGTTGTGGGAGAAAATCGGCAAGGACCCGGGCCCTTTCAATCTATACATGTTCCGAAACAACAACCCGATAAGTAAAGTACAGAATGTTAGAGACTACTTAACAGGTACACCATGGACCCACAGCATCTACTATATCAGCATCTTAAAATATGTTTGCAAGTAATATATCTGCCAAATATTTTACAAAAATTTTATTGATTTTTAAATGTATCACTGATATTTGTGACAGATGTGAACAGCTGGCTGGTTACGTTTGGGTTCCATCTCCATAACAGCATTCCTGGTTTCCCAGTGCCCATTTCTGAGATGACCCAAACATCATATGAGCTGACCAAAAGCCAAGTGTGGGATGATTTGGCAGTAAGTTTTTTATTTTATTTATTTATTTATTTATTTATATCTTCAAATAATGGTACCAGGTTTAAGGGTCAATGACGTGATTCTAATTTTTTTTGTCCAGATCTATTAAATTATTTACAAATGCAAATGCATTTCACACAAAACAATTACTCTAATACACCTATTCTATAATGAACATGTTTTCAATTACTGAGTTCAAAGTAATTTTGATAATTTGTGTCTGGGCCTTAAAGCCAAAAATATCTCAAAGGCTCAAGCTAATATTTTAAAAAAAATAGTGCAGGATAATTTTTAATTTCTTTAAAACACAAAGAGGTGAAACTATTTAGTTTTAAACTATGATAAATATTTGTAAAAAATTGTCCACCAAATCAATACCAATTGTTGTAACCAACATGCAGGTAGCCGATTTATTTATTTAGTTATTTTTTTATTTTTGTGACAAAATAATAATAATAATAATAAATAGAGGACCCCTTCGTGGTCATTATTTTTCCATATAAATATTTTGGCATTTCCATTACAAGACACATTTTAGTCAGGTCATTTGGTGCAATCCTGAGAAAAGTTCCTAAATATTCTTGACACAAAAACATGATGTTTGTAAAAAATAATTCTCACCTTTAAAAAATTTTTAAATAATTTTTAATGTTTAATTATTATGTTGTGTCTACTCATGTATTCAAGGTGCAAGTATTTTAATAACTTTTACTTAAAGGTACGCCACTGTAAGTACTTATTTATCACACACACACACACACACACACATATATATATATATATATATATATATATGTATATATATATATATGTATATATAGAGAGAGAGAGAGAGAGAGATAGATAGATAGATAGATAGATAGATAGATAGATAGATAGATAGATAGATACGCTCACTGGCGGCCAAAAGTTTGGAATAATGTACAGATTTTGCTGTTTCAGAAGGAAATTGCTACTTTAATTCACCAAAGTGGCATTCAACTGATCACAAATTATAGTCAGGACATTACTGATGTGAAAAACAGCACCATCACTATTTGAAAAAAGTCATTTTTGATCAAATCTAGACAGGCCCCATTTCCAGCAACCATCACATCGCAACATCATGCTAAATTGCTAATTTGGTTCATTAAATGAAGCTTAACATTGTCTTTGTGTTTGTTTTGAGTTGCCACAGTATGCAATAGACTGGCGTGTCTTAAGGTCAATATTAGGTCAAAAATGGCAAAAAAGAAACCGCTTTCTCTAGAAACTCGTCAGTCAATCATTGTTTTGCGGAATGAAGTCTATGCAATGCTTGAAATTGCCCAAAAAAACTGAAGATTTCATACAAAGGTGTACACTACAGTCATCAAAGACAAAGGACAACTGCCTCTAACAAGGACAGAAAGAGATGTGGAAGGCCAGATGTACAACTAAACATGAGGATAAGTACATCAGAGTCTTTAGTTTGAGAAACAGATTTTTAGGCTTTTGTTGGATCAGCTAGACTGTAAGGTGTGTGAGAAGTGCCCGACAAGACAGACACATCTTTGACAAGTGCTACTTCCTGTAGGTGGGTTAAAATGTCACCCGAGTATCTGGACAAACTGACAGCTAGAATGCCAAGGATCTGCAAAGCTGTCATTGCTGCTTGATATTTTGATGAGAACTCTTTGAAGTAGTTTAAGAAATTCTGAAAAAAACAAACATTTTAATAGTGATTTTTCATGTTATGTGATCAGTTGAATGCCACTTTGGTGAAAAAATGAACCAATTTCTTTCCATAAGAATAAAATCTGTACATTATTCCAAACTTTTGTTCACCAGTGTGTGTATGTATGTGTGTATGTGTATGTGTGTGTGTGTGTGTGTGTGTGTGTGTATATATATATATATATATATATATATATATATATATATATATATATATATATATATACACAGGTGCTGGTCATATAATTAGAATATCATCAAAAAGTTGATTTATTTCAGTAATTCCATTCAAAAAGTGAAACTTGGATATTATATTCATTCATTACACACAGACTGATATATTTCAAATGTTTATTTCATTTAATTGTGATGATTAAAACTGACAACTAATGAAAATCCCAAATTCAGTATCTCCGAAAATTAGAATATTACTTAAGACCAATACAAAAAAAGGATTTTTAGAAATGTTGGCCAACTGAAAAGTATGAACATGAAAAGTATGAGCATGTACAGCACTCAATACTTAGTTGGGGCCTTTTGCCTGAATTACTGCAGCAATGCGGCGTGGCATGGAGTCGATCAGTCTGTGGCACTGCTCAGGTGTTATGAGAGCCCAGGTTGCTCTGATAGTGGCCTTCAGCTCTTCTGCATTGTTGGGTCTGGCGTATCACATCTTCCTCTTCACAATACCCCATCGATTTTCTATAGGGTTAAGGTCAGGTGAGTTTGCTGGCCAATTAAGAACAGGGATACCATGGTCCTTAAATCAGGTACTGGTAGCTTTGGCACTGTGTGCAGGTGCCAAATCCTGTTGGAAAATGAAATCTGCATCTCCATAAAATTGGTCAGCAGCAGGAAGCATGAAGTGCTCTAAAACTTCCTGGTAGATGGCTGCGTTGACCTTGGACCTCAGAAAACACAGTGGAGCAACACCAGCAGATGACATGGCAACCCAAACCATCACTGACTGTGGAAACTTTACACTGGACTTCAAGCAACGTGGATTCTGTGCCTCTCCTCTCTTCCTCCAGACTCTGGGACCTTGATTTCCAAAGGAAATGCAAAATTTACTTTCATCAGAGAACATAACTTTGGACCACTCAGCAGCAGTCCAGTCCTTTTTGTCTTTAGCCCAGGCGAGACGCTTCTGACGCTGTGTCTTGTTCAAGAGACAGCTGAAACCCATGTCTTGCATACATCTGTGCGTGGTGGTTCTTGAAGCACTGACTCCAGCTGCAGTCCACTCTTTGTGAATCTCCCCCACATTTTTGAATGGGTTTTGTTTCACAATCCTCTCCAGGGTGCGGTTATCCCTATTGCTTGTACACTTTTTTCTACCACATCTTTTTCTTCCCTTCGCCTCTCTATTAATGTGCTTGGACACAGAGCTCTGTGAACAGCCAGCCTCTTTAGCAATGACCTTTTGTGTCTTGCCCTCCTTGTGCAAGATGTCAATGGTCGTCTTTTGGACAGCTGTCAAGTCAGCTGTTTGTGTATGATTGTGTAGCCTACAGAACTAGACTGAGAGACCATTTAAAGGCCTTTGCAGGTGTTTTGAGTTAATTAGCTGATTAGAGTGTGGCATTAGGTGTCTTCAATATTGAACCTTTTCACAATATTCTAATTTTCTGAGATACTGATTTTGGGGTTTTCATTAGTTGTCAGATATAATCATCAAAATTAAAAGGAATGAACACTTAAAATATATCAGTCTGTGTGGAATGAATGTATACATTATACAATTTTCACTTTTTGAATGGAATTACTGAAATAAATCAACTTTTTGATGATATTCTAATTATATGACCAGCACCTGTGTGTGTATATATATATATATATATATATATATATATATATATATATATATTGATATATTGATATATATCTAATTTTTCTATTTTTGTTGTAATTTTAATCGGTAATCTGTGTTTCTGTATAAATATATTTTTTTCTGTTTATCCATTTATTTAGAGCTACATGTTGCTTCAACATTGCTTGATCCTCTTCTTTTGCAGACCAGCTTTGCAGTCCAGCAGCATGTCATTCGGCAAGCTGAAGCATTTTTAACATTTGGAAGTCTGCCACAGGTTCAGTTTGGCCATACCATGAAGTCTGAAAAACCCTGGCTGTGGTTTGCTTCTAGCAATTCATTGATATGTCGTGGGATCATGTTTGCCCTCTACAAGGGCATTGTGATAACTCGTGCACTAAGCCTGGCGAATGAGGATTGCGTCAAGGTTGCCAACATCCTCAATGGCGCCTTTTACTTGAAAGACTTGCACTTTATTGTTGATGGCAGAGATACACACTACTTTGTTAAAATAAGTTCTCCTGAAGCAGACCTGGCTGTTCTGCGGCTCACTAGCGGACGGAAAGAACTTGAGAATGCAGTGAATGTAACAGTGTCACAGTCCACATCTGTGCTAGGTGGCCGTACCCGGCGTTTTGCAGATGTGGAGTTTCAGCGGGGGGCTCTCACCCTGCATGTGCGCTATGGTGCATCCCTGGATGAGGAACGAGTGCGCGTTTTAGAGCTGGCGAGACAGAGGGCACTAACTAGCTCATGGGCACGTGAGCAGCAGCGAGTACGAAATGGAGAGGAAGGATCCCGACTATGGACCGAGGGAGAGAAGAGGCAGCTTCTCAGTGGTGGACAAGTGCAGGGCTATGATGGATACTACGTGCTGTCAGTAGAGCAGTATCCTGAGCTAGCTGACAGTGTAAACAACATGCAGTTCCTTAGACAAAATGAAATCGGCAAGAGGTAGTGAATGCACCATTCTTGGAAACAACCACTCTTCACTGCTGTTTTTAATAGAATAATATGTTAAGTGGACATTCTGTGGTTTAAGACAGATTTATGAAATGTAAAGACTACCCCTAATCTAACAAAAGTAGTACAACATAGAGGGGGAAAAAAACTATTAAAGCAACGCTGTGCGTTGTGAAATATTATTGTGTTTTCTCAGAACCTATTAAAGGCCTTAATGAGGTTACTGTTGTGGAGCACAATGAAATGATGAATTTAGGCCGGATTCATAGAGCTGTTGATATCTTTATTTATCTATTTATTAATGGTTCATTTTTACAAGCACTATTCAAATGTTTCCCTAAAGAGATATCATACCTTTTGAAAAATGAAAATGTTTACATATGCATATCACTGTACCACTGCAAAAATCAATGTCAGGAGGTTTATTGTAGCCAGCTCTAAACTATACACTGTAATATTTTTATATTTATTCAGATTTGTCTCTTTATCGCATATGTGTCAAGAGCATCATAACTGTTGGCAATCATGCAATTCGAAATGACAACTCCCCTAAAATATGATTTTATATTTTTTTATACGATTTATTTTATGTTATTTATTTTTGAGTTTGTCTGATTATACTTTAGTCACAAAAACATTGCTTGTATAAATAACATATGCCATCCATCTTGGTGCAGCATACAGCAACTGAATAAACTGTACATATTATGAATAAAATGGCAACACAGCACAGCAAATATGTAAATGTCTGTATTTATGTAAATCAGTGGTATCTGCGTATTTTTTAAATTAAAAGCAATTATTTGCTCATTTGTTTACAGGTTCCAAGGGAAATATTTATGAAAATTGTTTGTACTTAAAAGAAAATAAAAGCTAAAACTACTCATTGCTTAAGTTTTTGTTGTTGTTGTTTTAGCACAGATTAAACTAGAATCGGATACACAATGAACTTGATACAATATGGCCCAGTTTCATGGAAGACTCAAGTCTAGGTCCAGCCTAAACAATTGTGACTAACCTATGTGAACCAGTTTTGTCCAAAAGAGGTTCTGTGTGTGTTGAGCTAATAATTACTGGCAGTTTGAAGTTAGATGTGAGGTTATGTGAAATTATTATTGGTAATCTCTAAATATTAATACATTTAAGATTGCTTTCTTTGTAAAATATGATTAATGTGTGAATAAAGTCAGAAAAGTTGTGAGCACAGATCATTAAAAATGCAGGCTGAATCAATGAAAACCCAACATCCTTTATAACGTGATTCAACAATATTGTAGTCTACACTGTTTAAAAATGTAGCACCACGTAAGTGCTTGACCACGTGTATATACGATTTGCTAACTGCAGTGTGTAATTGCCGCTAAAATAGGAGATCATAAAAATTATGTTTTCTCTTTTAGATTGACTGTTAGGATGTAAAGAAACATACAGAACCAAAAGCAATGCATCGCATTAGTTATGCTCAAAATTTTGACACTATAGTGCCCTCTCGTGGATAGCATTTTTAACCAGTGAGGCAAAATATTTAGAGTTGCACAAAAACATAATACATTTAACCTGTCTGACTTGTAACTTTGATGTTAAGGCAAAGTATGCAAGTGTTTAGATGTGTAGTCCACAGTATACAGTTTATTTAGACAGGTCAGAAATGCTGAATTGTGATCCGCTTATGTACAGCTGAAAATCACTATACGGATATAATTGAAAAAAGAAAAAATTGGTTATTTACGAATGTATGTAGCCTACAGATATATGTGAATACTTATAGGTTTATGGGAATGTGTGATATTAAGAGCACATAGTTGGAACATTTTGTTCACAAGTTGATGAGTTCACAGTTCATTAACATAAAAAATAAAAGCCTAAAAACTGCACTTTAGGTTACTGGAAATAAATGTTACAGCTCCTAAAGACTCAACCATTTCAGCTATTATCTGTTACCTTTGCACCTATAAAAAGACAACCAATGTTTACCTAGAAAGGCATCTAGGTTTGACCTTCTCTTTTTCTAAATACTTCACATTATGTTGGTTTACTTGCCACATCACCCACATTCTGCCACAGTTTACAAGCATCCTGTACTGCTCTGTAATCTTTGACCAATAACACATTTACATTAACTATAAACAGCAAAACCAAAAAAGTAATTACTTTAGTCTGAGTTTTTGGTTTTAATCTAGCAGACATTTCAACGGCAACATTTTCCTAAACTACATTTCTAAACTAAATGTATTTAATTTCACTTCAAAGTTCACCACAGCTGAAGTTATAAATTATCATTTATTTGTAGACATCTGACATGACTGTTCAAATTTACACCAACAAATATCCTGCTGCTCTTATTTTTATCGATTCTATCAAAGAGGGTAAAGTGGAGAAAAATATTGCATAATATGGGTGTACTTTTTGGAGTGTGGTGTTACGTAAAACGCTTGGACTGGAGCTTTCTACAGATCACATGATTATAAACATTTTTTTAATGGGCAGAAAGAGACACTAAACAAAATCCATGGTCTAACCACTTGATGGAACCTGAGATGGAGACACATGTTGTGGAATGCATAATGAAATCTGATGATATAATAATAGTAATTATAACAATTATGGTGCAAATAAAAACTGTTCAACTGACATGTTGGACTTCTAGGAAATTGACAACTTACTCTTCACTCTGATGCTTGAGAGCGAGATGAGCTCTTTATGCAAGGCAAAGGTCTGGTGATGCCACCAACAACACTGTGTTGTTTCAGTGCAGTGAATGTTAATGATATGCAAATGCACAAAAAAAGGAGGAAAAACCTTGTTTCATCCGTATTAGCCATAGTCTCTGTTTTCTGGTTTAATCTATGATGCATCATCAAGTTCTGCCCGATCTTCTGATTAATACGGCCCTCAACATTAATGCACAATGAAGTTCAAGCAAACATCATTTCTAACAAGAATTTTTCCGTTTCAAATTTGTTTAATTCAGTTCGAAGTGCCTTAGTATATTTCCAGCTCATTGTACTACAAGCTCACACTCTCGTCAACAATAAAGCTGGTTTATAAAGTTCACTTGATTCTGTACAGTGTTGCCACCGATAGCCTTGTTTTTGTTTTGCTTGTGTTTCAGATGACAGGTTTGATGGACTAGCCAACTCTTCTCTAAAAATGTTAAGTCTGTGACACCACTCCTTGTCACAGACCCTGTGCGATATCAGCAGACTCTGGTGCCCTAGCAAAATGTTGCCAAGGACAGAAGACACACAAATACACAAATTCTTTGTCTCAGATTTATTACAGGTCCCCACATTATTTTCCCAAACCATTTAACCTTTCACAATCATGACATCAATTATGTTTAAACCAACATTTCAAACCATAATTAAAGCATCCATATTTGCACAAAACAGTTTGAATATTCCAGATTGTGTCTGTCTTGTAGAAGTGGATAAGTGGTAGATAAGATGGTTAGCAAACAATATGTTCTCGTAGATAATATATTGAATGCAGGAGAAATGGGCTGAAGCAAAGACCTGAGTGACATTGACAAGTGCCAAATAGTTATGGCCTGACGACTGGTTCAGAGCATCTCTGAAATGGCAAGGCTTGTGGGGTGCTCCCAGTCAGCAGTGGTGAGTACCTACCAACAGTGGTCCAAAGAGTGACAAACCACAAACTGGCGACAGGGTGTTGGGCAACCAAGTCTCGTCGATGTGCGAAGGCAACGAAGGCTATCCCGTCTAATCCAAACCGACAGAGGGTCTACTGTGGCAGAAAAGTCACAAATCATTTTAATCATGGTTACTGTAAGAATATGTCACAATAAAGTGCATCGCGCCCTGCTGTGTTTGGGGCTGTGTAGAAGCAGACCGGTCAGAGTCCCCATGATCGAGAGTGCCTACAATGTCCACATGAGTGCTTGAACTGGACCTTGGAGCAGTGGAAGAAGGCCATCACGAGGGTGGCTGTGAACATGTGCACCGTTTACCTGGGGAAGTGATGGCAGCAGGATGCACTGTGGGAAGACGACAGGCTGATGGAGGGAGTGTGATGGTCTGGGCAATGTTCTGCAGAGAAACCCTGGGTCCGGCCATTCATGTGGATGTCAATTTGAGAACTGCCACCTACCTAAACATCGTTGCAGTCTGCAACTTGCAGACCAGGTACACTCCTTCATGACCATAGTAATCCCTGATGGCAGTGGCCTCTATAAGCAGGAAAATGCACCCTGCCATGTTGCACACATTGTTGGGGAATGGTTTGAGGAACATAATGAAAAGTTCAAGGTGTTGCCCTGGCCTCCAAATTCCCCAGATCTTAATCTGATTTAGCATCTTTGGTATGTGCTGGACCAAAAAGTCCGACCCATGGCTGCTGGCAGGACTTGAAGGATCTGCTGCTAATGTCTTGGTACCAGATACCATAGGACACCTTCAGCAAGTCTTGCTGTTTTAGCAGCATGCGGAGGACCAACAGCACATCAGACAGGTGGTCTTTATGTTTTGGCTCATCGGTGTATTAGGTATTTGAACAAACCCTCTAACCCTAAGTATCAGCCTCAGAATTTCCTAGAAACCACAATAAAATCACTCAGACACCTTAGAAAATGCATAACAATGCCCTAAAAAACATCCCACATCACCCTAGCTTCTTTGCACGTGTATTAACTTTTGCACAGGCAAGCACCATAGATTTATTTATAGTGCTATTTCAAAGAAACTAGCGCTGCTAACAAACTGAATGCCAAAATGGTAAAAATTACATTACAGATTCCAAATAAATTGTCATTAGGATTTATCAAGGGGGAAAAGTTCAACATTTAATTGCTGTATACCATAGTAGTCTCTATTCAATTCACTCTTCCTTAACAGAATTAAATCTAGGAATGTTCTAAAATTTCTACAGTGCAATTCGGACTGAACCCATGTTTTGATGCACATTTGTTTAATTTATGTACAAAAGCCCTTCTCAAATTGACTGTTTGGTGCATAAACCAATGTAAGTATTTCCCTTAAGATAAGAATATATCAAAGTTCAACCACTCCAACAGTAAAAGGGGTGAACATGGGCTGAAGGGAGGTGGGATGGATCAAGAGGTGATTGGTCAGTCACAAAGTCAGAAAAGAACATAAAATGTGCAACAATCCTTGAAACCCCTGATTTAGGGGGAAAGACACTTTTGCTTGATACATCATTTTAGCCATGAGTGGATGTCCATATTTTCAGCAAAAATTCTTGTATGTATTTTCAACTTACACTATTTTACTGTACATATTTTATATTTTATAAATCTAAAGGCACATTTCTCACTAAAATGTTGAAAACCACATGACTACAATATCTGATCCATATAGACAATCAGTTTAACCTGTATATTGAATTCTAAACATAAAAGTTTGTTTTCAATATTTCTTGTATTTTTATGTTGATATACATGATGAAACTACAGGTCAGCTAGTAATCAGCATTCTCAAGATGATGAGAATGATATTGCTCAAACTGGAATTAACAAGGCCAGCAAAGGAGGTCTTATTTATGGTGATTATCTGCAGGTAACTGCACAATTGTATGTGTATTGTTATTAACAGTATTATACATTTTTGTGTATATTTAATAGCATTTTAATGATAAACAAAAGCATAAAATATATTAGATTATGTTATTTCGATGATTAATGAGGAATTAATGAGCCATTTTGGAACTCAGTACAACTTTAATGGAAAACTGTGAACTAGTTTCTCTATTTTGAATGGATACATTGAGCTTGGTTATTTTAGACTTTGTTTGGTTTCATTTCCTTGACACTCTGAATTTTTGTTATCCCCAGCTGGATAAAATTGTGACTTCTCAGGTGCTTCAAAGTGAGCTGAAGGGAAACAAGATCCACGATGAACATCTGTTCATCGTCACACATCAAGGTGAGCCACAAAAACACTTGAAACAGCCTTTGGGCAAATCACTCTTAGCCTCTCTCCAATGAATGCTTCTAAAACACAGCAGGCAAAAAAGCTAATTTCCCTACTTATAATGCTGAATGTTGACAAGTTTCACTGCAACAAAAATAGGCAAGACTAGATCAAACACTCAACCATAATGCATGTAATCCATGTTAGTTATGTTCTTATGAATGTAACAACTGTGAATGTGAACAATATCAAGCATCACCATGCTGTGGCACATATTGACCTATCGATGTAAAGTCATATAATTTTTTTTATTTATTCCTAATGTAAAAAAATAATAATTGCATTGCATTGGTATTATTTATACTTATATCCCAAGTTTAAGAGTATAATGACATTGCACTTTGAAGCCCTTGTATACATTTACCTTTTAAGTGTAATCACTTTTTATAGGCTATCTGAAGAAATAATTAACTGTTATCTATTGCAGCCTATGAACTGTGGTTTAAACAAGTTCTATGGGAGCTGGACTCAGTGAGAGAAATCTTCATCAGTGGGCATGTGAGTGGGCCAACAACAATAAATTAAATATTAAGGGGGGTCCCAAATGTAGACTTGTCTATGGTCCTGATATTCCTCTTTGCGTTACTAGTTCATAAGCACCAAGACAGTATTTTATTAGTTAATTTAATTAAATACTTATATATGTTAATTAATTATCTGATCAATGTCCCTTTTTTATTTGATAGGGATTGCTTTTAATTACTGTAATATATATATATATATACTTCAATATAACATTTTAATAAGTTTCCTAAAAAAATATAATAATAATATTTTTTTAATGAGAATATTATATTTGGCATTGATGAAGGATCAAGCTGACAGTATACACTTTAAGCCCAGTTAAATTAACTTATTTTTATTAATTTTAAGGAAACTATATTGCCTAAAAAAAAGTTATTTTTATTTGCTGTAAAAATGTGTTGACTCAACTTATCATTTATCAGTTTCATTTATAAAAATATATACTTTTTTTCAACTTAATATTTATATACTTAATACATTTTATATCATTGCACTTTATCTGTATTCTTTATAACAACTACACAGTACAACCTTTGAGCATCCTGCAGAGCAAACACAGCAAGTGATATCAGTTGAAGTCAGAAGTTTACACACAATTTAGCCAAATACATTTAAACTCAGTTTTTCACCATTCCTGACATGTAATCGTAGAACACATTCCCTGTTAGGTCTTAGGTTATTGCGTGTCTATTACTTTGACTTTGGTTTCCTGTGGGTATTAAATGACTGTGTTTATGAACAAAACAACATAATTAAAATGTATATATATATATATTTCCCACTACATAGTACATATAATAAGATAAGCAAACTATGAATTTGCACTGATTGTCAAATAATGTACTTACAGTTGAAGTCAGAAGTTTACATACACTTTAGCCAAATACACTTAAACTCAGTTTTTCACATTGCTGACATAATCGTAGAACACATTCCCTGTCTTAGCTCAGTTAGGATCACTACTTTATTTTAAGAATGTGAAATGTCAGAATAATAGTAGAGAGAATTATTTATTTCAGCTTTTATTTCTTTTGTCACATTACCAGTTGGTCAGAAGTTTACATACACTTTGTTAGTATTTGGTAGCATTGCCTTTAAATTGTTTAACTTGTGTCAAACGTTTTGGGTAGCCTTCCAAAAGCTTCTCACAATAAGTTGCTGGAATTTTGGCCCATTCCTCCAGACAGAACTGGTGTTACTGAGTCAGGTTTGTAGGCCTCCTTGCTCGCACATGCTTTTTCAGTTCTGCTTTGCGATGACCACTCCAATACCTTGACTTTGTTATCCTTAAGCCATTTTGCCACAACTTTGGAGGAATGCTTTGGGTCATTGTCCATTTGGAAGACCCACTTGTGACCGAGCTTTAACTTCCTGGCTGATATCTTGAGATTTTGCTTCAATATAACCACATAATTTTTCTTCCTATGCCATCTATTTTGTGAAGTGCACCAGTCCCTCCTACAGCTAAGCACCCCCACAACATGATGCTGCCATACCCAAGCTTCACGTTTGGGATGGTGTTCTTCGGCTTGCAAGCCTCACCCTTTTTCCTCCAAACACATGATGGCCAAATAGATACATTTTTGTTTTATCAGACCAGAGGACATTTCTCCAAAAGTAAGATATTTGCATGTGCACTTGCAAACTGTAGTCTGGCTTTTTTATGGTGGTTTTGGAGCAATGGCTTCTTCCATGCTGAGCAGCCTTTCAGTTACTGTGGAAATACATACTTGTCTACCTGGGTCCTCCAGCATTTACACAAGGTCCTTTGCTGTATTTCCTATGATTGATTTGCAATTTTCGCACCAAACTACGTACTATCTCAAGGAGACAGAATGCATCTCCTTCCTGAGTGGTTTGATGGCTGTGTGGTCCCATGGTGTTTAAACTTGCATACTATTGTTTGTACAGATGTACGTGGTACCTTTAGGCATTTGGAAATTGCTCCCAAGGATGAACCAGACATGTGAAGGTCCATAATTTAGGTCTTGGGTGATTTCTTTTGATTTTTCCATGATGTAGAAAGAGGCAAGCAAAGAGTCACTGACTTTGAAGGTAGGCCTTAAAATAGTTCCACAGGTATACCTCCAATTGACTCCAATTATTAGAAGGTAATTGCCTAAAGGCATTACATAATTTTCTGTAATTTTCCAAGCTGTTTCAAGGCACAGTTAACTTAGTGTATGTAAACTTCTGAACCACTGGAATTGTGATATAGTCAATTAAAAGTGAAACAATCTGTCAGTAAACAATTGTAGAAAAAGATATGAAATCTGTGGAGTGGTTAAAAAAAAATTGTTTTAATGATTTCAACCTAAGTGTGTGTAAACATCTGACTTCAAATGTAGACCTCAGTGATGGTGACAATCAACAAACATCATTAAAAAACAGTGATGACAAACATTTAACATCTCCTTGGTTAATAAATCATACATTTATTTCAAAAACATACATTTTTCAAAGATATCAATCCTTTGAGTGGAAGTTCATAATTCAGGGTCTTACAAAGGATTTTTGGATACCTGTGTATCCAAAGCATCGCATTTAATTCTATATATATAAAAAAATATATATATTATCGTATTGTATTCGTATTATATGGGGGCATTTTCGGACGATGATGAAAAGCAGAAATCACGGCCCAAACTTTCTGAATGTGCATGACAGCATGATGCAAGGATATAATAGAGAGTTAATACACGCACTTCTACATATTTCTACAGGTCCGTGATGAGCGAAACATGCTCAAAGTCAACACTCGCATCAACAGGATTGTAATGATATTCAGACTATTACTAGACCAATTTGCTGTTCTGGAAACCATGACTGCCTTAGACTTCTATGACTTCAGGTAAAATTTATTTTATTGTCATTATTCCCGACACTGCCAAAAAAGACAATGAAAAGCCTCTTAACCAAATGATTACTGAAAAACAAGCATTCCAATTCCTAGATAACAATATTTTTTGGGAAAACTTGATATTGGAAAATGTACTAACACTCAAGAGATGAAGGTTAGCCAACTCAGTAAATATAAATGTGATGGTACCAATTTGACAAATCAATGGCAATGGCATTGCTGGGTATAATTGTATTTAGCTCAATTGATCTGTGCTTTTGTGCACAGGGAATATCTCTCACCAGCCTCAGGTTTCCAGAGTCTGCAGTTTCGACTGTTGGAAAACAAGATTGGGGTCCCACACAACCAGAGAGTTCCCTACAACAGAAAGCATTACCGGGACAATTTCCGTGATCAGGAAAACGAGCTGCTTCTTCACTCAGAGCAGGAGTCCACTCTACTTCAGTTAGTGGAGGTACAAGACACATACAGCAGAGGATAAGTAGTACTCAGAAGACATTTTAGCAGTCCAGTGAAGAATACCAAACTTTACATTTATGCATTTGACAGATGACAGCATCTTAAGTTATACGTGTTCAGTATGTGTGTTCTCTGAGGGACACTCTGCCCCCCCCCATAAGAGTTATACAAAGTCATTGAATATACTGTATACACACAAACCATTATAACTTACCGGACTTCTTCACAGATTATAGATATTCATAGAGGAAAAAGTAAAAAAGCAGAACCATTTTTAAAATCAGGTCAGGATCAAACGGCTGATTAACATTATCACACTGAATCAATATTTTTTAGAAATGGCTGGAGAGAACTCCAGGCTTGGAGGAAGATGGCTTTAACTTCTGGTGGAAACTTCAAAACAATATTTTTGATGGGTTCAGGAAAGAGAAAGAACAAATAGAGGTTTGTTGGGAATGCCTTCATATATATATATATATATACACACACACACAATTAACAAATGTTGTAAGTTAATGAACAACTAATTCCAGAAATGTTTTGTGTTTGCTTAACAGCAAAAACCAAACTCGGAGACTAAAGAAGAGATGATGGCAGAGTTCATTAAGCAGAGAGACATTTTCATATCTCTTTTTGATGAGAAACGACATGATCACTTACTAAGCACAGGTGAGCAAACCTCTTGAGACAAACCTCTTAACACTAATTAATCACACATTTTTCTGTAAATTAATTGCGATTAATCGCAATTAAATTATAGTACATGATACATTACAACAAACATTTAAAAAAAATCATCATAAATATATTTTTTTATACTTTGTCTTAAAAGAACTTTCAAGAAATTGTTAGACATCATTTATTGTAAATAAAAATGTGCAAATGTTCAGGTTTTTTCTTTTTTGTGGATACAGTTAATTAGACACAATTTTACAGGTAGTAATCTTTGATACGAATGCATGCCATAAAATCAATGGACATGCCGACATCTTAGGGTTATTGTGTTACAGTGAGATTGCTTCTCACTGTTAGGAAAGCATAATGCTGTTATTAAAAGTTGACCAAAATCCTCTGGCGGTTTCCAGTGGAATTTGTTTAATAATTAGATGAAATGGGCAGATTCAATTAATATCAAGTTTTATTGGCAAGATAAACTTGCGTACTGTACATTGACAATTTTTAGAATTATTAGACACTATTTATACAGTTATAAAACATATTGAATGCTGATGTTTAATTTGTTGAAGTTTAAAATCTCAAAATGATTATTTTCTCTGACTGCTGTTCAGTCTCTACAAGTATACAGTACCTGTCTGCAGCTAGCCGAACAGACACATCCTTCAGTCTCTATCACAAGTACACGCCAGCCTGATCTCACAGTGAAATCGGAAAGAGTAGACCGACGTTTCTTTTGTCAAAATCATTATATGTTGACCAAAATTTGGAAATACTGCCCCCAGTGGCCAAAGTGGTAAGTGTTGTAGGGCATATAAAAATAATAGGGTTTAAAAGAGGGTTTCTATGAATGCAAGCTTTAATACAGTGAAAAAGACACTATTAGCATAACATATACATATATATATATATTTACATATTAGGACTGTCGATTTAATAACGTGCGATTAATTTTACAAAAAATAAGGTGTTAAAAAAATGTATGCAATTAATCGCAATGCTTTCCTGAGTATTTCTTGAGAAATGAAAGCTTGTAGTACCACCTGTTTACTCCAGAGGGCAGTAAATGAAATTTCAGCTGTGTGAGCAACGCACAGTTTAGACAGTGAAGAAAACACATTGCGTTCTTGCGTTCTAAACACTTGAAGGAGCGCAATTGCGATCTAATAGATCTCAAGATGTGTTTAAAGATTAAGTATTAAACTATATTTAACTTGACACAGTGACCTAAACATTTTATTTTTATGACGCAACACACCCAAGACGCGACAAGAGCATTTCTGACGCAGGTCGTTTGGTCTTTACCTCACAAATATTTAATTAGCAACAAGGTTAAGGAGGTGTCCTTTAAACTGTTACACCGTTTTTACCCAGTCAATCTTTATTTAAGAAACACGCTCCCTGAAATAGATCCACTTTGCTCCTTCTGTAATGCTGTAGATGAATCTGCCCTTCACCTTTTTTGGGAATGTGTCCATGCTGTAGTATTTTGGAGAAAATGTTGTTTGTTTAAACGTACCTCTATTTTAACTAGTTTTGCTTTGCTTTATAAAGACGTTTTATTTGGTTTTCACAGTTTTGATAACTTAAGTTAATATTTTCTGATTAATCTGTTTATTTTTCTTGCCAAGTTTTGTATACATAAGTGTAAATTTTGTCTTTAAAGCCACTATTTGCACTTTATTGAAATGTTGAAAAATTATTTAAATACTCTTTGTACCTCCAACAACTCCAAAGCATTGAAAACCATTGCACTATGTAATGAATATAATGTCTTGGCATTATTGTAAAATATATCTGTAGTATTGTGTACTATGTATACCCCTGGCTTGTTTCTAAAAAAATAAAAATAAATGTCTGATGCAGGTGTACATTGACGGGTCTTTAAACAAGCCCTCATAATAAATCTCCAACTGATTGACAAATTCGCTTGTGAAATGGATTGCTGTGAACTGTGTGCCAATGATTGTCTTATGATCAATAATATGGTAGTAAACAATACATTGTATTCTAAAGCCGCTTTTTGTTTGGCCTTATCAATGATTAACTCTTCTGCTACAGGAATGTAAAGCATTTTAATTATCTGAATATATATATATAATTTTTGTAATATTTAAAGATAACTATGTATAATTATTTCATCATTATATATTAAATTATTGTTATATGAGGGGCTTTCTCAGCAAATATTTGCATATGCGATTAATCGCGATTAATTAATCGAGACACCATGTAATTAATTCGATTAAAGATTTTAATCAATTGACAGCCCTAATAAATATATATATATATATATACACACACACACACATACAAATTTCCAAAATTCTTTTGAATGTCCATGTACTAAAATTATTTGATGCCATGTGTGTACCTTCATTTAATATTACTATTATTTTGAATGGCCATGGAAAATGAAGCAATGTGATAACAATTTTACAAGCTCGCAAAAAGTAGTCTGTTAATTTCCTCAACCACTGAGCCACCACTGCCCCTAATGTGTGCTTCTAAATCACTTGCACCTTTATTAGCAACTGACACATAAGTGCCAGCTTTACATGTCATACATTCTGCTTCCCACAGATCTCAACCTGGACGAAAGCATGGGAATTTTCGGTGTAAATCTTCTGTAAATTTGCAATTTAATTTGGGCATTGTTTCCACTAAACTGTCATTTTCTGCTACTGTCAAGCAATGTTTGATGCTGAACACGTCAGCGCTTTGTGCGTTCCCAGAGAGATTGAAAGGCAGGAATTTGGCCAATAGTTGCTGCAAGCCTCTTATAATCGACTAATTGGTGTGCGAGAAGGCGGGACTTACAAAGAGGGGTTAAAGCAATGCAAATATGCACGCACACAATGAAGTACTGGACCAGATGCACATCATAGTGCTAATAAAGCCGAATCCCGGACATTTTCGCAAATTTAGAAATCCCGGCCGGACGCTTTTTCAAGGTCCGAGAAAGAAGACATGTCTGGGAAAAAGAGGGTGTGTGGTCACCCTAGGATGTACAGTTGTGTCGAGTGTACCTCCTGAAAAATTTATATATGCCAGTTAGCCACAGAAAGTGGGGGAAAACATTAGTGAAGTTTCGCCAATTGTACATAGGTGCCTCTGTTTGTTCCAGGCAGGCAGCATGACCCCATCAATTACTATCTTTTTCTTTTTGTACAGGTCAGAGGAGGCTGTCCTATAAGGCACTACAGGGAGCCCTAATGATCTACTTTTACAGGTAATTCTGCTGTCCTTCACAAAACTTGAACCATTAGAGGATCATTCCGGGTTCGATACAAGTTAAGCTCAATCTACAGCATTTGTTGCTCAGTTTTGATTACCACAAAAAGTAATTTTGACTCATCCCTCATTTTCTTTAAATAGCAAAAATCTGGGTTACAGTGAGGCACTTATAATGGACATAAATGTGGCAAATATGTAAACATTCAAATATTCACTTTCAAAAGTATAGCCACAAAATGTAAACAATATCTGTGATAACATGATTTACGTGAGATAAAATCGCTTGCTAACCTAAGTTATTTGAAATTTTACAACTTTGTTACCATGACGATGCAACACTGTCAACAACAAAACCCTAAAACAACCATAAAAACAATTATTCAAACAACATAACAGCTCAAATATCACATGAGTTTTAACTAAATAAATAATATAAATGCTTTTATAGTAAATTTATAACTCTCCACAAATTGGCCCCATTCATTCCATTGTAAGTGCCTCACTGTAACCTCGATTTATTTATTTTTTAAGGTGAAACAAGTCAAAATAATTGTTTGTAGTAATCAACATTATGGCACAAATTCTAAAGATACTTGAGCTAAACTTGTTTGAACTTGAAGTATTCCTTTAAACTTAGCTATTTCAATTCTAACAAATGAATTGTGTTCCTTAATTTCATTAATACATATAAATAGGAACGTCATGTTATTCATTTTATCTAATTCAAGATAAATTAAAATACCTTTATCTCAACCTAACTTCCTTTACTTTCAGAGAGGAGCCTCGTTTTCAGGTTCCGTTCCAACTTCTGACATGTCTGATGGACATCGACACACTCATGACAAAATGGAGATGTATGTGAAACCCCTGAAACTGTGGGGGAAAAAGAACAGAACAAAGGATATTGCACATCCTTTTCTCATGCATTACTTATACATAGCATAATTTCTACCTGAATTTCCCCTTAGACAACCATGTATGTATGGTGCACAGAATGATTGGCAGTAAAGCTGGCACAGGTGGCTCATCAGGATATCAATATCTGCGCTCCACTGTCAGGTAGGCCAAATTATCTGGGACAAAATCCAGTCTTAAACTGAAGAACTCGGCATGCTTTGGCTCTAGGAGTCTCTGTTAAGAATTATTCATAAAACACAATGCTCTGCATTCTTAAAAAAGGTCTGAAATGTACAACAACATGCAAATCATCTCCTAAATACAAACCAATACAAAAATAAAACATACAACATTTCCAGACAAGTCTTATTCAGTCTTAGTATTGACAAGGAGTATGTTGTTTCAGTGATCGCTACAAGGTGTTTGTGGATCTGTTTAACCTGGCCACCTTTCTGGTTCCGAGGGAATGGGTTCCTAAGCTGGACCCAAATGAGCACAGCTTCCTGTACACCGCTGAATGCTGTGACAGCTCCTACTGCAGCAGTGATGACTCTGACTAAACAGGGATGAAGAAATGGATGGACAAGAGACTATAAAAGATTATCAGTATATAATGATAGAAAGAGATGCTTTAGATGTTTCAGAATATAAATCTTCTTACATTGTGAATTTAAGCATGGTGTCACCATAATCTCTGTGATACTGCTGATGCACTTGTGTATATTCGGTCAATAAAATGTAATATATATCCATTGTATGAGAGGCTAACTGATTTTTTTATTTTGTAAATAAATATAATACACATATATAAACAAAGATAATTCTTGTTTATTTAGGAAAATTAGAGTCTGTTTCCTGTCAAAATATGTTCTTGGAGGGGGCCTGGGTAGCACAGCAAGTAAAGACGCTGACTACCACCCCTGGAGTTGCGAGTTCAAATCCAGGGTGTGCTGAGTGACTCTAGCCATGTCTCCTAAGCAACCAATTGGCCTGGTTGCTAGGGAGGGTAGAGTCACATAGGGTAACCTCCTTGTGGTCGCTATAATGTGGATGCCACGGAGAATAGCGTGAAGCGTCCACATGCACTATGCCCAAAATGCAGAGTCTGGGACAAAATGAAAATTGTGTCCAACACATTACACATAAATCTTTGAATCTTCAACTAAAATTCCTGTATTTTAACACATCCTCAAAAAACATGGTTTGTGTCCCCGTCTTCAGATTGGCATCGCCAGCAGGTGGGTGTGTCTTTAAGACCAAGTCTATACAATCTAGAGGCTGTCCAATATAATCGATTCAAAATCTTAAATTGCATTAGACGCACCCCTGAATCTCTAGATGTAGACTTTGTTTTTTTTAGAATCTTAGCTCACACACTAAGGCCAAGTTTAAATCTCTCTCCCATAATCTATTGAGAGAAGTTGAAGCTCCATCCCCCAGACTCTGAATTAACAGGGAGTAATACACTGATGCCTCATGACCTTTTCCAAAAGCGGTAATCACCACTTCTAGAAGTATCTACCCTTTTAAGGGGGGTTTATGCTACTCCCCAAAATAGTACAGAGCAGGTGACACAGCAGTAAGTACCTGAGGAACTGAGATCTAGGAATCCTGAAATGTTGGATCAAATTTTCTAAAGTTTTTAACCCACCACTCTCATATAGGTCACTGAGCGTATTAACACCCCTCACAATCCACTCTGACCAGCAGAAAGGGTACTCTCCAATTCACAGCTTTGGGTTTAGCCATATGCAACATTGAAATTAATGTCTGAATTAAACAATCTGGACACTTCTGTCCATAACGTGTGCAGATGTGAGATAATGGGGTGCGACTTAACTTCTCCAATTAGTTTAATAGAAAGGCTTTGTAATAGTAAAATAGGGGCAAGTACTTTCTGTTCAATTCCAAACCAGGAAGGGGCTCTCTCAGGTGGAAGTGACCAATGAGCCAAATGTCTGAGACCGAATGCATAATAATAAAACTAAATCTTGGGTAAGCCTAGCCCACCTTTGTCAATCGGTCTATGTAACTTATTGAAATGTAACCTGGGATGCTTTCCATTCCAAATGAGGGACTTTGCTGTGCTATCAAATTGCTTGAAATAAGAGAGAGGGACATCTACAGGGAGATATTGTAGGTAGTTGAATTTTGGAATACAATTCATTTTAATAACATTAACCTTTCCGGTCATCGATAAATTTAATGAAGCCCACCTACTCACATCACTCGAAAACCTTTTTATTAAAGGGTCAAAATTAACTCACTAAATAACATACATTTGCTGGGAATAAAATACCCAAATACTTAATGCCCTGATTGGGCCATTGGGCCATTATTGGGCAGTATGCAGTCAGAGCCAATGCTTTGGATTTAGACCAATTAACTCTGTATCCCAAAAATGTAGAAAAGTAATTGATAAATCTGTGGAGGCAAGGCATAGATCTAGTAGGGTTGGAGACGAATAATAAAATATCATTCACGTAAAGTAAAAGCTTATGCGCCACCCCTTCCGCCACCACCCCTGGAAAATCATCCTCCTTTCTTATCGTGGTTGCTAATGGTTCCAGTGCAAGACAGAACAATAATAGGGAAAGAGGGCAACCCTGCTGAATGCACCTATCCAGAGTAAAATAATCTGAAATTAATCAATTTGTTTTTACCACTGCTACAGGGTGTATATAAAGTAACTTAATCCATCCAATAAAAATATTTCCAAACCCATATATTTCCAAAATCTTAAAAAAAATAATCTCATTCTACCATATGACGCCACTGACCACATAATATTGATGAGACGCCTAATGTTGTCAGAAGAGCTGCAGCCCCGAATAAACCCCACCTGATCTATATGTATACAAGATGTCATAACTTTACCTAATCGGTTAGCCAGAATTTTTGACAACATTTGTGCATCTTACTGGATCAGGGAAATTGGATGGTAACTTATACACTCGCTAGGATCTCATCCGGGCTTGTGTCATGGTTGGAGGGAGCTTTCCATTCTTTAATGATTCAGTGTAAACTTCTAACAAAAGTGGAGCCAGTTCTGTAGCATAAGATCTAAAAAATTCAGTGGCAAAGCCATCTGACCCAGGAGCCTTGCTAGAAGGCCTTAATTACCTCGTCAAGCTCATCCAAGGTTATCTCAGAATCAAGACAATTTTTTTTGTTCTGACATCAGTTTAGGAAGTTCTAATGGTTCCACATAGTTTCTAATATCTTCTTCAGTAGACGAAGACGTGGAACTATAAAGATTGAATTCTTTAAAGGCATTATTAATATCAATGGCCGATGTAAAAATTTCACCACCAGCAGATTTCACTGAGAGAATGGTAGAAAGAGACCTGAATAAATCAAAACTCCACTTTCCGTGACAAAATAGTATTATATCTGTATTTCAAATTGGTCAATTCTCTGAGGCATTCAGATAACGTAGCTCTGCCTCTGCACTTTTAATATACCCTTCCAAATCCACGAGTTCTCATGCTTTGGATTCTTTGGTAAATGATGCATATTGTATGATCCGACACCTAAGAACCAACTTAAGCAGTTCACCTCTCAAGCCACGCCCACAGAGGATATTTGCAAATTTTGAGTTCTTAAAGAAACACTCATATTTCTTGCGTTTAAGAAAATAAATAACCTTCTTTTTATGGGGTGCCCAAACCCATTCACATTTCATGTGGAGAGAGATAATCCTCTTATATACACATTTCAACATTAGTGCAACAATAAAACCCTGAACTTCCCCAAACAAAACAAACATAAAAAAGAAATCTGTTTAGATCCGTCTAAACTCAAAGAGTCCATGCATACCTACGAGAGCCCCCACAACAACATTGGATTGCTCAAGCCTCTGTACAAATGTTGTGAGGCAAAATGACATAACAGAAATACTTTGTGAAACAAACTCCAGGCAATAGAAGGTATAAGCACAAAGAACAAGCAGATTCATCCACAGCTGTCCTGAAGGAATGTTCCTCCCAAAAAAAAAAAACTCCAGCCGCCAGGTGGAACCAGCACAAAAAGGAACAAAACAGGCGTCCCAGTTCCTCGGACGGTCCAGTGTATATTCAATGAGTTGAGTTCACTCAGAGGCCACATCGCACAACACTATCAACTCCATAAAAGACATTGCTTGTTGAAGGCATGTAGATATTTTGCGGTCATCCTTATCAATAGCCAGGAACTTCAGTGTAAACGCGATCTTCCGTCAATGCAAAAGTTTCTTGAAGAAGGGTCACTCCACAAAACTAAATCCAGCCGCTAGGCTGAACCAACACAAAAATAATCAAAAATGGTGCCCAGCTACCAGCTACAGACAGCCAGATTAAGTACAGCGAGTCAATCCACTCAAACGAGAAATACCAAATGGCTTACTCACTCTGTTTTTATGAAGGACAGTGCTTGCTTGGGGGATAAAAACACTTTACGGCCATTCGTATTTATAGTCAGTTTGGCCAGAAACCTCAGTGCAAAAGTGAACTTCTTTTGATGTAAAAGTTTTTTGCATTCCTTAAATCAATCACGTTTCTCTCTTGTCGAATTTGCAAAATCTGAGAACAAGAAAATGATGTGATTTTTCCATTGCTCCTCGCCTCACTTAACACAAGATCTGTATCGGATGATCTTAGAAATTTGGCCAGAATTGAACCCTCTGTGAGGGATCTGTGAGCCGGGACTGTGTGAGCTTGCTCAATTTCCAGCTTGTGGCCTGTTATGTCGCGTAGACTCGGGAAGAGCTCGTCTTGGAATTTCATCAGATCTCTGCCCTCCTCATGCTTAGGATTTCCAACAATTCAAATGTTATTCCTGTGGCTTCTATTCTCCAGATCTTCAAGTTTTTCAAGAATGTGTTCCAAATCAACTTTGGACACCAGCGGATTATCTGATAATTCCCTCTCCGATGACTCCAGGTAATCAAAATCTGCCACTCTTGTAACAAACTCAGAGAATATTGTTTCCATCGCCATAATCAATCGATGTATTACAGTGAGATCTTCTAAGTCAGCAACAACTTTCATTAGCATCATGAACATGTTGGACAGTTGACGCATGATTTCCCAGCAGCACCATTCAAGTCGAGTCGCCGGTCTGCAGGCCCGTCAGAGGTATCAGCTTGAGTACGTAAGTGTATTTTAATATCTCCAGAGCCAGAGGATTTTGACATATTGACTTAAAAGTGCAAATATGTAGCAGTGTGTAACAAATCTCACCAGATTATAAAACAAAAATAACTCAAAACTAGCAAAGTGCACAGAGCTCAAAGTTTACATGTCCGCTCCTCTCATGGCATCATGTGACCATTTTAAAACTTTCTAAAGAAAAACCTTGTTAGTGTATTTCATAACCAGAATAAACAGTCAGAGATCATTTTGGTCTGCAGTTGCTGAGATTATGAATAGGGAATTAAAGAGTTATTTGGCTTTGCGTTCAAGAAGCAACAGGATTTGTTACCAGCATTTCCCATGAGAATTTTTAGAAATCTCATCAACTGCACTGGAGAATCAAGCCGGATTCCTGTCCGAAGGCTGATAGTTTAAAATGTCGATGTGACTTCCTGATCTCTTAAGTATGAAGATTTTCAACAGAATAATTACACCAAAATAGCAGCAACATTTTCTACAATGCCTTGCAAAAGAGGAGAGAAAGAACATGAGAGGTATCAATCACTTTATAAAATGACCTTTTTCCTCATCTGACATTGCAAAGTCATTCAAAATAATGATTAACAGTCAAGATCACTATCTCAAAATAATCTAACTACATAATTTCCTAATAATCTCATACAAGACATGATAACACTGCATGGCTTCTAGAATTAGATTTTTTATATTTTTAATTTGTTGGTCAAATGTCAGTACCTACAAAAATTTGCCCCATTTGCACCCATTCACACCTCCGATTTTTACTATTTTTTAAACTACTACTATTACTACTATTTTAAAGAACTGAGAACTGTTTCCAGATCAACATCCAACAGAGTCACAGTACTGCATGAATGTTTATTAATCCCCACAAATGTGTCATATTCTTACAGTGCCAGACTGCATTGCATTTATAACTAATATGGATAAACAGTGACTGTCAGTGTCAATATGGTAAAAAAAAGGCATTACATTTGAGTCATTAGACCTATTTTTATGTAAACATAGCCATTGTTACCCCATGAATAGTGTACGATCCAGTGTGGAATGTCACCTATGGTAAAATATTAAAATATATCTGAGATTACAATTGCATGAACCTTCAAAAACTTTAAATTCATGGGGAAATGATTAATAACAAATGCACCAATGAATGTTTAGGACTAAATATCAAGCCAATTTTGGTCCTAGTAATTATACTACACAACATAAACTTAAAATATTATATATATATATATATATATATATATATATATATATATATATATATATTTTTTTTTTTTTTTTCTTCAAATATCAAACGTTGAACTGAATAACTGAAATAACACTGCTGTTTGGTTAAAGCTAACTGTGTAACATTTAAAAGTTATTTAAAACTACTTTCTCTACCTTGGCCTAAAAGTACTTCATTTAAACTAGTAAACAAACAGGAGAAAAAAACAGAAAGGTTAAAAGCCGTGGAGACCTTGCTGATTATACCGCAGACACATTAGGCATTTTTTCTTGGATGTTGGCATTCAGCCAGCGTTTGTCAGCGTCTGCTCAATTTTGTGTCCTTGTCAGGAAGTTATCCATGAAGGCCAGATTTAACTATTATATGCTCACTGGTACAAGCAAAGAGTGTGTTCAAGTCCATGCCTGTATGTGTGCTTGTATCTGTGGTATCATAACAGCATGTGATCAGTACAGCATGGTTGGCATTGCGGCTAAAGCAGTGGTGTTGAATGATGCTACCCTGCCATTGTATGGCATCCAAAATGACAACAAGAGGCCCACACCACCAACATTCACAGACTCACCTCTTCATGCTTACTAGAACAAAATATAAATTCCTTTTTTAAACAGGCCTACAACTAAACTCACTTAAGATGCAAAATTAAATATACATCAGGGTTGGAAATTAACCAGGGCTCAAGGCAAAAAAGCCCCAGATATTTCAAATGTGAGTGAATTTCAAATGTCAAGTGTTTTTTATTTATTTTTTTAACCGCTGTCTATATATATATAGATAGATAGATAGATGGATAGCGAATATAAAAAAAAAAAAAAGAAAAACACTTGACATTTGAAATTCACTCACATTTGAAATATCTGGGGCTTAATTTCTGACAAATGACATCTGGCACAATTTCATGACAACTGAAGACATGTCAGAAGAGCTTTATTTGGTCAAATGACCAGCAGTATGTGAACTTGAATTTGAGAGTCCAAAGTTAGTGGATGTACTGCACTTGAACCTGAGCTGCAAACAGTGTTGACAAGCACAAACGTGTAAGAATACAACATTGGCCCACATCCCAGCTGGATTTCAACCTTGAATTCTAACAGTACAAACACTCAAACAGGCTGTACAAAGAACTTTAGCCACATTTAAAATGTATCAATTTCATTATATGTCATTTCATTGCAAATCTACATTTTGAACAATATACAGAATCTATTGTTTTATGATTCTGAAACCTTTTCTTTCTTTCTTTCTTTTATTTTTGCCTTTTTTCTTCTAAATATATGTCACTTGGTTTTAAATTCTTTTATATAATGCATAAGTTAAGAAGACATTCATTAGTTAAAATTTTGGGGCCATTGTACATGCCACGCTCATTACCTAAAGTCATGAACCGAGTAATACTTCACTGTCACTCCATCGTGAGACTGAGGGAAGAAATGGCAAATCCCACTGACAGCTTTGAAGGGATACTCTGCCTGGTTCACCAATAAAATAACAATAAAGTATGATATACTGTAAAAGAATCAACATGCTACAACTTTATTCAGAGTATAACAACATGAGAGAATGGGAGGGCAGCGGTTGTGTTTGAAATCAGATGAAGTAGTTGCACACCTGTGTAAGCAAGAACAGCGCTTTATCAGGGGATCCACCATTGCACCCCTGGTTATTGTAAGAACAGTCTATTACTTGCTGTATATTGAGCTGCAGTGGTTTTCCACCTTCTTTGCCAGATACTGATTCAATGGCCTCAACCATACTAAAGGCCCAGCATGCTCCGCACTTAAGGAAATTGCATTAAGAAATAGACACAGAGCGAAACCAATTTATATTTTTACACCAGAATTGGGGAAAAAATATTGGTATGTTAAAGCATTGTGATATTTTTCCTTGTGATATTGTATAAATTTGTGCATGCCAAATATCGATATTATTATTAAATATTTTCCACATTAATATTGTGTGATGGGAAATGTTTTTCACTTTGCCAAATTGAAATAGGAATTCAACAACACTTAGAAGGTGAAGTTTTCATGCTTTACACATTATCACACTCTCTTTCTAAAATGTATCATGATTTTACAGTAGTAACGTTGAGGTATTTTGGCAAAAACGTTAGTATCTTAAAAACTAGGCTAACCTTTTAAGTGTAATCAAATATAGGCCGACTGTACTTTTGTGTACTGAAACTGTGTTGTAATAAATAATGTTTTATAGTGTTTTGGCTACTATAATATTCATAAATACTATATTAGAAAGACTAGCTACATTGACCTAACCACAGAAATATGAAGCCATTACAATGGCTGTGCATTGATGGCCTTGTTTTTGTAAACTGGCACATTTATATAAATTTAACAATGCATTTGATGATTTGGAAACAGTTCTCAGTTTTTTTAAAAATAGTAAAAATCGGAGGTTTGAATGGGTGCAAATGGGGCAAATTTTTGTAGGTACCGACGATACAATATAATATCGACATATGAGGTCACGATACGATTGCGATTCATTATTTTTGGCGTATTTTGCTATTCAAATCTACGATATATTGCGATATTTCCCTCAACCTAGAATTGTTATAATTACATTTATTAATGAGTCGAATTTACAGGTGAGGGCGTCCACAAATGATTTTTTATTCACATTTAGAAAACTACAGGGGACAAAGTAAATCCAAACACAATAAATGCAGCTGTGCCTACAATACCCATCCACATTTTGAGACACAGCGCCATCGTCTTCTCCACCCCAAATCAGGATAGTGGCTGAAACACACACACGCATATCTTTGAAAGCTTTTATGTTTTATTACATTATTTGTAAATCAAACGTATCTGGAAATTGATACGTCTCTCAGAAAGTTCCTCATTGTTGTAATTTCGACCGTAAGCGCTGCCTTCCTTCCGTCTGATATCTCTTACTTAATTCGACACTGCTAGATCAAGCAGTCCATGGCAAATTATCAAAAATATTTTTTTTTGAAGTAAACTCAATTTAAAAAGAGTCTAAGGTGACCATTTCCGTAGCTCTTCAGTTCACTTTCGTTTCATTACATTCATTTCTGAGCTAAATATTTCACCCCTGTATGTATCCGGGAACAGTTTTTCTCCAGCAAAACGCTCTATCTCCCTCCAGCGGCAGGATTCAAAGTTTGCATGAGAGCGTCCAATTCAAACACTCCTCTGACAACATTGTATTTCCTTTTAAAGAAATATTTAGTGTTCAATACAAATTTAGCTGAATCGGCAGCATTTTTTGGGACAAAAATAATTTTGACTCGTTCCCCCAAAAATCGAGGTTACAGTGAGGCACTTACAATGGAAGTGAATGGGGCCAATGTTTGGAGGGTGTAAAGGTTATAGATTTTATGAAAGCACTTATATGGATTCTTCTGCTAAAACTCGTCATATTTACAGTCATTTTACGTCATGACTACAAAGATGGAAAATTGGCAATAACTTAACACAGAAAATGTTAGTACGCAAATGTACAACATTATAACATACTTTTGAAATAGTGAGTATTTTAATGTTTATGGACTGGCCACATTTTCTTCCATTGTAAGTGCTTCGCTGCAACCTTGATTTGGTAGGAAAGGTAGGGGCAAGTCCAAATTTTATTTTTGTAGTAATCAATATTATGCCACAAATGCTGTCGATTGAGCTTAACTTGAAACCGGAATATTCCTTTTAATGTGTTTTTTTTTTTTAAGGATAATACAGTGAAGTTTGTGACGGGTGTAAAACAATTTGAAACAAACTTCTTAAGTCACTATTTACACTGCATTGCTCATGTTACTGTCTTATTACATAGGTTACATTACTTTCCACTAATGTAACCTATGTAGCATACTTTATATTATAGTTTCCACCATGCCATTATAAATGTAATCACTTACGGGGCTTTTCCACTGAACGGTACAACTCGACTCAACTCAACTCTGCTAGCTTTTTGGGGGTTTTCCAATGTGGATAGTAACTGGTACTTTTTTTAGTACCACCTTGGTGGAAGTTCCAAGCGAGCCGAGACGATACGTCAAAACCCTGCAGATCACTGATTGGTCAGAGAGAATCGTCACTATAAGCGTCACAGAATTTTCAACACGGGACATCAACCCGCTAGTTTCAAAGTTAGCTACAGCGATGGCAGTATCACTTGTTCACGTGACTTTCGAATTGTAAAAAGAAATGGCTGTGTTTAAAACCACACCGTGGTCAATAATCAAGGTGCAGACATTCCTCTCGTTAGCGAAACGAAAAAGTCTTTCAGGAAGTGTCTCAGCAGTTGGCCACACAGCTGAGACATGGCTACCACCGGACTTACCAACAGTGAAGGGAGAAGTAAAAAAAAATTAAAAGTGACTGCAGAACCATCAAGGAAATGTGGAAGTGGTTCGACCAAATGGACGCTATCTAGACCGTTAAGCAATGGGAGGAAGAGTGCCCTGGACTCGGCCACGAGTTCACGATGGAGGATGGTATGTTAACTCTATACTCTACTTGAAAGCTTCACTTTATTTAGTTGACCAGCTACTGGAAGCTTGCTTCTAAAACAACCAGGCCAATTTAACTGTTACACTTGTGTAAAATCACCATGCAACAACTGCTTTGTGCAGCACAATGAGCTAGAAGCTAACAGCTAGCGGTCGCGTTTAAGATGATGTCACAGTAGTAGAGGCAGTGCAACTATGACGATCAGCCTATAATCCCACCCACGTTGAGGCGGCACTAAACAGCAGTGGAAAAGAAAACTCAGAAAAGTATAGCGAGTCGAGTCAAACTGTAACATGCAGTGGAAAAGTGTCATTTTACTACTACTACATATATATACACACATACATACATACATATATATATACATACATATATATATAAAAATGTATTATAACACATAGTAAAAAACTGTCTTTTATTCTTCTTTCCAATGGGGCCAGTGCACGGGGGTCGCAGACTGCTGTCTTCGCCTTCTGTGGTGGTCTGACATCTGGAAACAAACCACTGCAAATAAAGAGGGTGGTACCTCAGGGTCTAGGGGTATCACAATCCATCTTTGAGCTCTAATATTACCAATATAGCTTTAAAATAAATACTTTAAATCATCCATCCATGTTTTATCAAGTTTAAACCTCAACCAAAGAAAGCGTACAGAATAGGCAATTAAGACAAGTTTAATGCTGAGGCAGTATGTAACAGAGTCCATTACCATGATCCACATAAAGCAGAGCCTGTACTCACTACGTCTCAAAGTAGGGGTTCTGACCTAGGATCAACTGTAACTACATGGCAAAATGCAAAACTGATGCAGAATCAGCGCTCCAGCTCTGAGAATCTTAATAAGTGCAGCCCAGTATGGTCACAATACAATCCCCAAAACATTCATACAAAAACTAGAACACAAAGAAACATACACTCTTGTGCACAGACAAGAACCAGGAAAGACAAATTGCGCTAAGAGGCCACTTGAGAGAGATATATGAATTACTATATGCAAATACTGTATATATTCATATATAAATTAGGTCCCCTTGCTTGGAACTGATTAGTATACACTGTAGGTATTCCATAAGATTTTTCTTTAAATACATGTTTAAAACATTTTCATTATATGTACAAAGAAATACTGTATATTTCTACGAGGAAGTAACGCTGATTTGTTGAGGTGTCTTGAGTGATAGCTGGCCAGCACTAAACGTGAAGCTTCAGCATTTAAGCATATGAAGGGCAAGTTTGTTTGCGTCTGAGACAATCTTTCGCACAAAAGCAGGAGATACGAAGCAGACAGCTCTATAAAAGGTCCAGTTTCCATCCTCGTTTTACCAATGTCCGTGACAGTTTTCTCCATTTGCATAATAGTAAGCACTGGAACGTAAAAACAGTCAGCAAATTGCATACATGAGACAACTTCAGTCTAACGGACATCATTTGTGGCTAACTGAGGATAACAAAAACCTAATGTCACAGTCATCTGTGAAAAGATGTCTTTTATCATAGTCTTTAAAAAAAAGTCTCAAAGAGAGAGAGAGAGAGAGAGAGAGAGAGAGAGAGAGAGAGAGAGAGAGAGAGAGAGAGAGAGAGAGAGAGCAATCAATTTCAAACTGTACGGAGGCCAATGATGGTGCTGACATATAGAGCAGTAGTCCAATCACATCCTCTTGAGGTGACTGATTGCTATGTTGATCATTCTACAGTGGCTGATTTTATCACCATAGTCAGGGTGTTCACTGTCAATACTCCATTTCACACTTATAAATGTATTTCAGTTGTTCCCCCATAGTTTGGGATTGGGAGATGATGATGATGGAGGAATGGTGTTAGTGTGGAGGAGGAGCCTGCCCTCAGGATTTGTTGTCTTCATACATTTCCAGTGACGCTTGTATATCAGGAAGCTCCATCTCGCAGGCGACGCTGCGTGGAGACACAGAACTCCGGTTGAAGAAATAACCACCTGAAAAAATAAATAATGAGTTAAAATGTTACATAACAAAAAGCAATTTGTATATGTTTCATAATTCTCACAGTTTATTTAATATGCATGGTGATATTTAGAACATGTGGAAAAGAATGAGAAAGAAGGAAAAACAGAAAGAAACGCTACATTTTTAAAAGGTTCCTGCTGCAGTAACCTAAAAGCTAAAAGATGTTTTTAACTTCTCTATACAGGTTTGACATTTAATCTCAGCTCAAAATCAAATTCTGTCCTTTACCCTGTAATCAAGACTTATTATGTCCAATTAATCAACATCAAGAGGCTTCTCGGTGGAAATCAGTTCTTGATGAAAGTGTGTGTGTGTGTGTGTGCTTGCTTCTTGTCTTGGGAATATACAGCATGTTAAATTCACTCAAAAGGATTTTTGCAGGATATTCAGTTTACTTAAAATGTAATAAAGCGACACAATTCTTGAAAATGTCAACTTGATTGCACTGCGTTCTATCCAATTAAATGTGTAAAATATACGTTTACTTAATCCATTTGAGTTTGGAATAAATTAATAATTTTTGTAGCATTGATGAAACTGGGCATGCTTTGCACTTTTGAACAAGATGGGAACAGGAGGAGATTTGTTAATGTTGAATGTACTTTTATATTAGTATTTAAAAAGAGTGTTTGTTTTTTGCTTGTTATGCTTGGGGTGCGGGCTTGTGCTTCGGTTGTGGATGGACTTTCACTTTCAAGTGATTATTAATTTGAGTGCTGCTTAACTCTTCAAGCAGTTGCTATCAAATCGGCAGTGCAGCAGATTAACAGTCCTTAAACTTGCTCACCTGGCATATACGAATGATTAATAAAATAAAGTTGGACCAACATAAGAATATTAATTAAATAATATTTTAGTAAAGTTAGTTTGATGAACCCAATAAATTTGAGTTAAAACTACTATAGTACATCAATTTGTCCAAATCCAACTAAATTATGAAACTCACTTAATGAAAGAAATAAAATTGCTTGTAAAAACTCTCTAAAATTCAATTAAGTGTAATGGCTTCATTTAAAGGGTCATGAAACACTACAACATATGTTTTAACAGGTATATGGCTTGCATACAAGGGAAGAGAATGTTAATGTTTGTTATTTTTAATTTCTAGAAGAAAAGGGTTAATTTAGTGATTTTTCGATTTCCAGGTTTGAAATGAACATTGAGTCAACGTCACAGGTCAGAATGTACAGGGTTTAGCTTTCCATTGAATTTCAGCGTCACAGGTATTCTCAATATTAGGGACTTTAAGCAACAGCTGCCAACAGGATGGCTACAGTGTTCTATGTTCTTGTGGACACGCTTCTTCCTGACGTACTATAACTGTCTACTACAGGTGAATCGCTACTTTGACATAGTCAAATGTACACAACAAATAAGGTATAGGAAAATGTTTTATAAGAGATGCTATGAAGTCAACACAGTAAGTAACCTACACATTCTCCTCAAACATATAGTACGTTAAATGTGTACTACCTACGTTTGGTTAGAATACACATTGAATAAAAAACAAATATATTCAGAATAATATACAGGTTTTAGACAAGAATAAAAACTCTTCTTCTGACAGTATGTTATTATGTAACACTAAAAGCAACTATTCATTAGCTGTTTTCAATTAAATTGAAAATTGCTCTATTCCACCATCCTGTAGGATGGTGGCTTAATGATTGTTGATGAGTTTCTTGGATAAGATGGTTGATCAGTTTACATTCGGTCACCATAGCTGTCCCGTCTGCAGCTGTTGTACAAAGTCCCTATACCGGTAATTCATGAGAAGAGGTGGCCTTTACCCTTTGACAAGGGAGTCGTTGTCATGCACGTGACCAGCGCTTCAAACTCTCAAGTGCCTAAGTTGAGAGAGTTGATAGTACTGTGACATGTGTCCCCCACAAACTCTGTCCCTTTTCAAAATTTGCTGCCTTCTGCTTTACAGAAACCTGGATGAGTGAACCCATTCCCGGATAGCGCATTACATCTGTTGGGCTTTCAGTGGTTCAGAGCAGATCGCATTGTGGAGTTAATGGGGAAAATGAGAGGCGGTGGAATATGCATTTACATCAATGAAAGTTGGTGTACAGATGTAACAATGTTACTTTCCAAAGAAGATGTGCTGTCCTAATTTGGAAGTGCTCGTTGTCAACCGAAAGGCTTTCTATTCACCACAGGAGTTTTCCCTAATTTATTTTGGTGAATTTTTATATTCCTCCACACTCGAGCATGAATGCAGTGCTGCAACAGCTGGCTGAGCAGATCAGACATGAAGCAAAAACACCCAAACACACTTATTATTATTCTGTGATTTTAACAAAGTCAACCTCATCAGTTAACTGCCAAAATACAGAGAGCACATAACATGCCCCACCAGAGTCAGAAATATACTGGATCACTGCTATACAACATTAAAGGATGCATATCGCTCTGTCCCAAGAGCAGATTTGGACTCTATGATCACTGTCTGGATCATCATCTTCCAACCTACATGCAGAAACTTAAATCAGCTGAATTTGTAGTAAAGACTGTAAAAAGATGAAACCAATGAAGCAGAGCTAGAACCACAAGCCTGCTTTGACTGCACTGATTTGAGTGTTTTTGAAGCTGCAGACACCAATCTGGACAAGCTCACAATTATTGTGACATAATATATCAGTTTCTGAGAGGATATGTGCATTCCTACTAGGACTTATTTAACACAACAATGACAAACCATGGTTTACAGCAAAACTAAGGCAGCTTTGTCAGGCCAAAAAGGATGCTTACAGAAGTGGGGATAAAATATTGTACAATCAGACCAGGAACACATTAACAAAAGAGATTTGAGTGGCTAAAAGAAGCTATCCTGCAACACTGTAGGGAACCAACAACTGGCTGTCAACTTGAATCTGACGTTCACTTCACACAAACACCTCCTGCAAACCCCCACATGCTACTCAATCTCCATTTAAGATCTGTGAAGAGGTATGCTGGGTCTTCCGGAAACAAAAGACAAGGAAAGCACAGGGTACAGATGGTGTTTCACCCACTTTTCTAAAATCCTGTGCTGACCAGTAGGCCCCTATCTTCACACATATCTTCAACAGATAACTGGAGCAATGTGAAGTTCCCTGCTGCTTCAAATACTCCACTATCATTCCTGTCCCAAAGAAACCCAAAAGTACAGGACTTGATGACTACAGACCTTCAACACAATCATCACAGCTATTCTCTGGACTATATTACACCAACTTTGTTCCCACATCTATCTGTCAGTGGATCACCAGCTTTCTGATGGACAGGCAGCAGTTAGTAAGACTAGGGGAATTCACTTCCAGCACCTGCACGATCAGCACTCAGGCCATCCACCTCATGAACAGTTAAAAGCCCCATTTAGAAATAATTATGTACAATAAACAGCTTAGTCAATAATTTTTAACATATCCTACCTCTTCTGTCATATATTCCCTTGCATCTGTATATAACAGATTTGTATTTGTACATACGTATATATATTTTTGGTCTTATTGTGTATTTCTATATATACTCATATTTTCTATTCGCCCTTTATTTTCATAAAAAAATTTTATCATCTCTGGCTTGTATTGTTTGTGCACTGAAAGCTTCTGTCACCAAGACAAATTATTTTTATGTGTAAGCAATAAATACTTGGCAATATAGCTCATTCTGATTCTGATACAGAGTACATGGCTTGGCATTTATTTACATATTATATTACATATATAGCTTAAAAAACAGTGTATCATTTATTTATGCATTCTGTTATGAGCAATTGTGAGAATCTTTGTTGACTGGTCAGACAGTTGTTGAGTTCACTCCCCCTTCTCCGCTCACTCCACTGCTGATCACGCCCACCTTGAATGCATCTTTTATAAATGTGGTGAGCTCAACAGTGATGAAACAGGGGGGTGCTGATTGTGACCCATTAATAAGTGTTTTGTTGTGATTGTATGGGCACATATTTATATATATATTTTTTATATTTATTATACTTTTTATTATATCTTAGTTGTTCTGACTTAAAAATCTGTGCTGGTCTGAGTTTAACTGTGTATTATTAGAGAGGATGCAAACATTTTATCATAAAAAAAGAAAGAAAAATAAACAAGAATCAACTAACCCTCCAGAAAGTACAAAAGAGTATATTTAATTGAACCAGAAAACAACACAAAAGTTTTCTGGTTTACTTAAAACACTGTTTGTCAGAACTGTTGTCTTTTAGTATATGCTGGATATTTTAATCTTATATACTCAATGACCAAACACAGCACTCATATTTGACCTAGTGATTCTATTCCAGACCCATGCATTAAATGTTAGGCTCACACAAAAAGTGACATTTTAGTGCCCTCCACATACCCAAGGCACTGTTGAATGAAAATGAAAAGCAGAAATATGGCACTGTAAAGCACAAATTCCAATTCAGCATAACACAGGTTTGCATACAATAATTTAGAATGTGCACACACACAAATGTAATTCACATTACAATAAGAAATAAAACAATGGATTTGGCAACTTAGACAAAATAAAAAGACATTTAAAATTTAGGTTAAAAAAACACTGCATCTAAACAAAATCAAAAAATGAGCTGATTAAATACAACAATTGAGGAAAATGAGCTCAACTAACACTACCAATCCATGTTTAAAAAGAAAATTAGGACTCCAGAAAGCATCTTCATTCCAACAGCACACTGTAAAAGATGAAACATTAAAACTGGATTAACAAGTACTGCTGTAAGGCACATGGCATTTATAGGAAATGTAATACAGGTCCTTCTCAAAAAATTAGCATATTGTGATAAAGTTCATTATTTTCCATAATGTAATGATACAAATTAAACTTACATATATTTTAGATTCATTGCACACCAACTGAAATATTTCAGGTCTTTTATTGTTTTAATACTGATGATTTTGGCATACAGCTCATGAAAACCCAAAATTCCTATCTCAAAAAATTAGCATATTTCATCGACCAATAAAAGAAGTGTTTTTAATACAAAAAAAAGTCAACCTTCAAATAATTATGTTCAGTTATGCACTCAATACTTGGTCGGGAATCCGTTTGCAGAAATGACTGCTTCAATGCGGCGTGGCATGGAGGCAATCAGCCTGTGGCACTGCTGAGGTGTTATGGAGGCCCAGGATGCTTCGATAGCGGCCTTAAGCTCATCCAGAGTGTTGGGTCTTGCGTCTCTCAACTTTCTCTTCACAATATCCCACAGATTCTCTATGGGGTTCAGGTCAGGAGAGTTGGCAGGCCAATTGAGCACAGTAATACCATGGTCAGTAAACCATTTACCAGTGGTTTTGGCACTGTGAGCAGGTGCCAGGTCGTGCTGAAAAATGAAATCATCTCCATAAAGCTTTTCAGCAGATGGAAGCATGAAGTGCTCCAAAATCTCCTGATAGCTAGCTGCATTGACCCTGCCCTTGATAAAACACAGTGGACCAACACCAGCAGCTGACATGGCACCCCAGACCATCACTGACTGTGGGTACTTGACACTGGACTTCAGGCATTTTGGCATTTCCTTCTCCCCAGTCTTCCTCCAGACTCTGGCACCTTGATTTCCGAATGACATGCAAAATTTGCTTTCATCCGAAAAAAGTACTTTGGACCACTGAGCAACAGTCCAGTGCTGCTTCTCTGTAGCCCAGGTCAGGCGCTTCTGCCGCTGTTTCTGGTTCAAAAGTGGCTTGACCTGGGGAATGCGGCACCTGTAGCCCATTTCCTGCACACGCCTGTGCACGGTGGCTCTGGATGTTTCTACTCCAGACTCAGTCCACTGCTTCCGCAGGTCATCCAAGGTCTGGAATCGGTCCTTCTCCACAATCTTCCTCAGGGTCCGGTCACCTCTTGTCGTTGTGCAGCGTTTTTTGCCACACTTTTTCCTTCCCATAGACTTCCCACTGAGGTGCCTTGATACAGCACTCTGGGAACAGCCTATTTGTTCAGAAATTTCTTTCTGTGTCTTACCCTCTTGCTTGAGGGTGTCAATGATGGCCTTCTGGACAGCAGTCAGGTCGGCAGTCTTACCTATGATTGGTTTTGAGTAATGAAACAGGCTGGGAGTTTTTAAAAGCCTCAGGAATCTTTTGCAGGTGTTTAGAGTTAATTAGTTGATTCAGATGATTAGGTTAATAGCTCGTTTAGAGACCCTTTTCATGATATGCTAATTTTTTGAGAAATTTTGGGTTTTCATGAGCTGTATGCCAAAATCATCAGTATTAAAACAATAAAAGACCTGAAATATTTCAGTTGGTGTGCAATGAATCTAAAATATATGTAAGTTTAATTTGTATCATTACATTATGGAAAATAATGAACTTTATCACAATATGCTAATTTTTTGAGAAGGACCTGTATACAGGTTAAAACATTTAAATAGGAAATGAAACTGAGTTTGAAGTTACTTTATTATAAATAGTTTGCTGATTAGACTGGTTGTAAGATGGATTTCATCTCTATTTCATCCTTTGTAGTTTAGCTTTTTTTTCCAGTATAGTACTATGACATCTGATATTTACTTGTGCTGTACACAGCATTAAACTACTGTGACAAATGATATGATACCTGCTTAAAATTGTAATTGTTACACATACTAACATGTTGCTCTGGGCTGACATTTCTACATTACTCACTTATAGCTGCTGGTGCTGGAAGTGGCTCTGATGATCATGTAACAAAGTGTGAGAGCAGAGAGGACGCTGAAGCTGGCAACAATAAACCACTCTTCTGTTAACAGAGTAAAAGGGGGAGGGGTCATTTACGTTGAGGGCCGAGGAGGAAACTGGAGGCAGGGTGAGTTGTGAAGAAAAGAGAAAGACTTCTCTTATCCATTGAACATAAGAGGAAACAACTGGAAAGCGATGATCAAGAGCAAACAAGAGAGATAAAAACAAGAAAGCTAAACTGAATGTAGCACATCCACAGTATGAAAACAAGTGCTGGACAAGCTAGCCATTTTAAAAGCAGTGAAAATCTTGAATTTGTTAGGAAGACCACACCACCGCACTGCACAAAGTGTAAAAGACAAAAAAAATCTATAAAATTGGGAAATCCTATTGTAAAAAACTTTAATAAATTGCAGAGCTTGTAAAGCTGATACACCTGCTAGGGGCCTCTTTAACGTGATTAATCAACACAATATAAACATTTGCCAAGACGACGGGTTAACATGTTTGAACACAATATAGATACATTACAAGTATTTTATTACAAATGAATAATAATACTAAATACACAAATGCACAATTACCCTAAAAACTGCAACAAAAGTCAATACTTCTATATGCATACTACAGTGATTTCAGTGTTATCAGTGAACACTTCACATGGTGTATACATTAATACTATTACCTCACTTTTCCTTGCACTCATCATTTGTTTCTCAGGTGTTGCTCTCTATTATATTTAAGAATCGGCACAATGTGGTACATACTACACACTGAAATCAATCCAGAGATGGTCTAAGGAGATAGTAACAATTTGTTATTTAACCTCCTGAGACCGAGTATGACTGATGTGTGCATTTTCAATTCCCTTTTATGATTTGTAACTAGTAGCCCCTAAGAAACATGCAAAAACATTTTTTTATACCAAATAGTTTTCCTAAAAATGTATATGTTCACAATGGGACTAAGTTCTAAAACTGTAAAACAAACCAAGTTATAGAAAGTCAGATTTTGATTTTAACAAATTGTTTATTATGTTTCCAGGAGTGTTGGTTATTCATGTTTTTGAGATGTTACAGACATTACATAAGAAATTTGCATAATTACATCAGAAATTTGCATAATTACATCTTATTCAAAGTAATGTCCAACATCATCCAATCATTGCCAACCATGTTAAAACAAAATTCTGCATGACAAATTCTGAATCTATGTCTGATTTCCATTATCTTATGTCTACTAAACATGTTGAGTGGTCCAAAAATCATCTGCAGCCTAAAACAGAACTTCTGACAAGATGTTAAGGGTGAATGCACTTGGCTGCATAGGAAAGCTAAAGGATGCTCCCTTGCTCACTAATTTGGGAATGACTTAACCTCCTGTGTGCTGTCTGTCTGCACTGGTCTCAGAACAGTTTGAAATGCACATTATTTTCATCCTAACTCCGTATACATCCTCTGAAAGCAACACTTTCCAGCTTTTGGATGCATCCATTGATTCTCAATGTGATAATTCACAGTGAATATGGGATATTTTAAATGAGCCTAAAGTCCACATACATGGTCGTTGCATTTAACAGTGTGCCATTTCTCAATATATCTATGCAATTTTTAAAATGGCATACTGGATGTAACAAGAGACTTTAATCTTTTGACTCAAACAGGTCTTAATGTACAAACTTATGAGGTTTCTTACAAGATATAGTTTTGTTGCCGTTTCTCCCAAAGACAAACACAGCTGGGATCGGCACTATGTTGTTTTGTCCCATTACTTTGTGATTAGAAAGTTTAACCTGTTAATGTCTCCTGAACTGAGATCAGTCTGTTTAAATTAAATTATGCATAGCCTATAGCAAAGCCAAAACGTAATGTCCACACATGTGGACACAGGTTCTCATGAGGTTAAAGCAAGCTGTAGCAATGTTGAGTCACAGGTTTCGGAAGAGTCTGCTTACTGCTGCGGACATCAAAAATGATATCTGATCCAATCCCAGGTGAGGAGAACTCAGACAAGCAGTTTTATTTTGGTTAAAATCTGTAAACATGTATTACTAAAATAGACTACAATTTTTGTATTCACTTCAGATTGTGAATTTAATGTGTCTGGGACATCAAATGACAGCCAAATTGCTGTAACCAGGACTTTCACTTGAAAACAGCTATTTTTAATTTCAAACAGTTGATGTAACACTGTTCTTGGTTTAAAATGTAAGCAGTAAGCCAGAGTCACATTGGAGTAAAGTCAACTCCCCACTTAAATTAATTGTCTAGAGTAGAGCTGTCAATCTAGAACTAGAGAACCAATGGAGATGTTAAACCCTGCCTTGTTCTGCATGAAACTCTACCTGCAGCGCAAGTAAAGAACTTGGAAATGAGAGCACATAAAAACATAGCGTAAGCATATAGCAAAAACTGTCGGAGCATAAACAACAGAGAAATGTAACCAAGGAAAACATCACTTTGTTTGCAATTCCGATTATTTTGCTTTCATTTTTCAGTTTTTTTACAATATATTTTTCAATGTGTTTTTAAATTTTTTATTCACGCTTTTATTTATTTTAAAACTAAATACAAACTAAATACATTTGACGTTATTGAGACGCCATACAAACTCCCCACCTAGAGCAGGAAGGGCAGCAAAAATTCAGCAGAATTATTACAACTTTTTTTTTTTTTTTTACATTTCTGACAGTGCTACATGATACAATTGTTCATTTGTACAATAGATGAAATATACATTTAATAGAACTTCAAATACTGTGACTTGAGAAATCTCAAAGAAAAGATATATTGCAGTAAAGGGCAGAACACACTGCGGTTCAGCACAGACACCTGATCACATTACTGAGCTCAGCAGCAGGAGGACAGAGTGTACGAGTCAGAGCACACAGATGTCCCTGAACAATAGGTGGAGAGATGCAGTCAAAAGTAAGGAAAGTTTGCCCCCCCCCCCCCCCGCTGGGAAGGAAATGAAGGGCAGAAAGAGGATGTAATCGAGGTGAGGAAAGATAAGGTGACACAGGGAAAGACTTTAAAAGCATCCAAATGAAAACAGACAGAATTTAGAGAGAAAGAGCCCTGTTCTTACTGGTGACGGCGATGTTGATTTCTCCGGAGCGAGGGATGAGCTCTTCATCGGAGGGGAGTTGGGAGGAACTGGAGTGGTGTAGGGGCTCCAGACTAATGCTGGTCTCTGAGGACAGGTCCATAAGAGCCGTCCTCTGGCTGGAGGTCTGACTGCGGGACATCCGGTCCATGTCAAAAGCCATGTTGTCCACACAGGGCAGGTTGGGCTGCACATACATTGCATATCTTAGTCAAACTAACTAATAAACCACAGAAATGTTTTCTCATGATAATAAATGTCCTTAAAATTAAAGTTATTTTGAGATTTCAGTTGAGGTACGATCAGAAATGTTTCAGTTGTTTAGAAATTGTTCTGTTTATGTTTCTTGCTATTTTCCATAACACCTAGATGAGGCATTTAATTTCAGCCATGACCTGAAAATATGAAGCATAGCATATGTGCAAAAGCATAAGGTATGTGCATGTTTGTGCAATGACATAAATGACCACCAGAGGGAGACACAAGATCATAAATACTCTATGCCTGATGCACCAAAGATTGCAGGCTGAACTACACTGTTATATTATTCTGTGTTCACCCAAGTCATATTGTACAGTAATGTCTTTACATTCTCACATCTGTAGTAAAAAATTGACTCAGGCAATCACTTCCAATACAACTGCATCACTTGCTGTTATTCTAAAGAAAATAAAATCCTAAAAAAAAATCAGAAAAATAAAATAAGGGCCTTATACATGGTACAACCAGCTGGCATTTGAGATATATGTGCCTGTTGTTTTTGTGCCAAATTTAAGTGTGTGTTTACTTAGCTATACTTTGGGGATAAGGTTGTCCCCAGATGTGAATCTGACAAAACCTTCCTTTGGGGGGAATCTCTGAGGTAAAAATTATGCATAGAGTAATTAAACCAAATAATGTGTGGTATGGTTAGGGTTTGGGTTACTCTTTAACCTTAGTTAATTTAGAAACATAAGTCAATGCTATTTCCCAATTTACATAGCTAGATAAACGTGTGTGTGCACCCACCATAACTCCCAGAGCTTTGAGGATGTTAAGTTTACACATTGGGCAGGTGCAGTGCTCATTTAGCCACGGGTCCACACACATTTTATGGAAGACATGCCTGGAGAGAGAGATGGAGAGAGAGAGAGAGAGAGAGAGAGAGAGAGAGAGAGAGAGAGATTACATTTCACAGTAACGGTCATAAATTAAGCACCTATTAAATGATTTGTTCACACTTTGTTGCATACAAACCTGCAAAATGCACACATTTTGTTACATACCATAACGTCTCACAGTGGGGCAGAAATAGCTGATGCCTCATTGAAAATAACATGGAAATAAATGTAAAGTATTTTGAAAATGTAAAAAAACACTACAATACAAAAATAATAAGAAATATTTAAAGGAATAGTTCACCCAAAAATAAAATGTATCTTATAATTTACTCACCCTCATGCCACCCCAGATGTGCATGACTTACTTTCTTCTGCTGAACACAAACAAAGATTTCAGCTATGTTGGTCAATGCAAGTGCATGGGTACCAACATTTTAAAGTTCCTTAAAGCATATAAAGATAGCATAGTGGTAATCAATACAACTCTAGTGGTTAAATCTATATCTTCAGAAGTGATATGATAGGTGTGGGTGAAAAATAGATTAATTATTATATTAATGAAAGCTTTTTTAAAAAAACATTTTACTATAAATTTTCCTCTCTGCCCAGTAGGTGGCGATATGCACGAAGAATAAAAATCATCAAAATCAAAAGGCGGCTGGAGATTTACTGTATAGTGAAAAAGGACTTAAATACTGATTGGTTTCTCACCAACACTTATCATATCACTTCTGAAGACACAAATTTAAGCACTGGAGTCTTATGGATTACTATTATGCTGCCTTTAGGTCTTTTTGGAGCTTCAGAATTCTGGTCACCATTCAATTGCATTGTATGGACCTTCAGAGCTAAAATATTCTTCAAAAATCTTAATTTGTGTTCAGCGGAAGAAAGTAAGTCATACACATCTGGGATGACATGAAAGTGAGTAAATGATGAGATTTTCATTTTGGGGTGAACGATCCCTTGAAGATGTTACACTATTTCTAGATTACTAATCAAATAAGATAATTTGTGACATTTGTGACATCCAAACACCTTTCCTTGCATACGTTAAAGCATACAAGATGCTCTTTGGAAAATTTTTAAATCATGATAAAATAACACTGATCATCAGGTTCTGCATAAACTTGTGGATGAAAAATTCAAGAGCACTGTATCATTAATGGTGCACTCAGAAACTTTTGTTTTTGTGTCATCTTGGACTCACACTGACACCTATAGCAGCTCGGATGCAGCATAATTTAAAATCAATAGTTTTCAGTTTCAGATGCCATTGTAGAAATGTAGTATTCACAGTCAGCCATGATTACTTTAATCAATGATTGAAAGTGTCAAATAACAGGACGGTTACTGAGATTAAGTGAGTATTATTCAGCTGGTCATGTGATTCTAACATGTAGAATAAAACATACCCTCTCCATGTAGAATAAAACATATTTTATCAGGTTGTTGATGTGTCTGGAGTCTTCATTTGAATGTGAGTGGTCATGATTTCCAATTGCAAAATTATAATTCAACTAAAATAGTTGAACTTTAGGAGTTCAACTATTTTAATGAGGAGAAAATTATTGAATGCACCATTAAAGCAAATGGGGACATACAGATACAAATAAATATGTTTCACTTTCCTCACAACACAAAACTAAACAAGGAACCACCTAACAGGGTTGCTTAGAGAGAGAGAGAGAGAGAGAGGCAATGAATGTACATTGTACACTGCATACAGTCATGCCAATAAAGGCAAACATACTAAACTAATATCAAGCGATAATGATGTACAAGCAAATTAAATTAAAAGAATGTACAAGTAAATAAAAAATGCATTATATTCTTTCATCTCAATGATAATTTAGGCTCATTAATATATAAATTATTATTAATCACAGATAGTTAAAGTTCACAAATTATACAGAAATTAAGAGTTCCAAGGGTCAACAAGCTAGACATGTAATTCATTCATTATTTTGAGATGGTCCAGAGCCTGTCCCCAGACTTAGTCAAATGTTCTAATTTTATCATCATTCATATACGCTCACC